>JARPMJ010008897.1:0-31258 GCA_033366665.1 Phoxinus dragarum | reverse complement strand
CCTGATGAGAACCTTGGGTCAGTTCGAAACGCGTCGCGGGATATATGCCTGAATGATAGACCGTAAAATGAGACTAGCCGCCATCATTTTGTGTGGGTGATGTAGCAGAGCAGTGTGTGTATTCTCCTGGTCCATACAGACTTGGAGTTGGTCATTTTTCTCCATCCATTTGATGTCGAGTATCTATGTGCCTGAATGACAGACCGTAAAATGAAACTAGCCGCCATCATGAAACTAGCCGCCACCATTTTGTGTGTGGGTGATGTAGCAGAGCAGTATGTATTTTCTCCTGGTCCATACAGACTTTGAGTTGGTCATTTTTTTCTCCATCCATTTGATGTTGAGTATCTCCCTTCGTCCATTTAGACGTTGGTTTTGTTGCGTATGTCCCCTCCTGCACTTTCACTAACACCTACCAACATTTTATTTGCATCAAACCCTCATTGGAGCACCCCATGGCAATTTAGCCCTGTTTTAAAATCTCATACATCCCTCTTATTTCGTCCTGGGTGACCATTAGTGGCCAGTAGAAGGTAGGCCAGTGCACAGCCATTTCTGGAAACAGATCTTGGATTTTTCATTCCCCTGACCGAGCCAGTGCCACTGACTCTGGGCTTTTGGGAGCCCTTGGTCGGAGTTTGAGTGTGTTGTATGGAGTTTTAAAATGTAAAAATTAAAAACAAAATGGATGATAGCAAATACAATATTCATGACGCACTATATGATGCTGATGGTATTTTTTGTGAGAGTGGGAGGGGCCACGCCCTCTGACACTATATAGTAGAGAGGGAAAACAGAGAATTTAGTCATTCCAATCCGCCTGATGAGAACCTTGGGTCAGTTCGAAACGCGTCGCGGGATATATGCCTGAATGATAGACCGTAAAATGAGACTAGCCGCCATCATTTTGTGTGGGGTGATGTAGCAGAGCAGTGTGTGTATTCTCCTGGTCCATACAGACTTGGAGTTGGTCATTTTTCTCCATCCATTTGATGTCGAGTATCTATGTGCCTGAATGACAGACCGTAAAATGAAACTAGCCGCCATCATGAAACTAGCCGCCACCATTTTGTGTGTGGGTGATGTAGCAGAGCAGTATGTATTTTCTCCTGGTCCATACAGACTTTGAGTTGGTCATTTTTTTCTCCATCCATTTGATGTTGAGTATCTCCCTTCGTCCATTTAGACGTTGGTTTTGTTGCGTATGTCCCCTCCTGCACTTTCACTAACACCTACCAACATTTTATTTGCATCAAACCCTCATTGGAGCACCCCATGGCAATTTAGCCCTGTTTTAAAATCTCATACATCCCTCTTATTTCGTCCTGGGTGACCATTAGTGGCCAGTAGAAGGTAGGCCAGTGCACAGCCATTTCTGGAAACAGATCTTGGATTTTTCATTCCCCTGACCGAGCCAGTGCCACTGACTCTGGGCTTTTGGGAGCCCTTGGTCGGAGTTTGAGTGTGTTGTATGGAGTTTTAAAATGTAAAAATTAAAAACAAAATGGATGATAGCAAATACAATATTCATGACGCACTATATGATGCTGATGGTATTTTTTGTGAGAGTGGGAGGGGCCACGCCCTCTGACACTATATAGTAGAGAGGGAAAACAGAGAATTTAGTCATTCCAATCCGCCTGATGAGAACCTTGGGTCAGTTCGAAACGCGTCGCGGGATATATGCCTGAATGATAGACCGTATAAATGAGACTAGCCGCCATCATTTTGTGTGGGTGATGTAGCAGAGCAGTGTGTGTATTCTCCTGGTCCATACAGACTTGGAGTTGGTCATTTTTCTCCATCCATTTGATGTCGAGTATCTATGTGCCTGAATGACAGACCGTAAAATGAAACTAGCCGCCATCATGAAACTAGCCGCCACCATTTTGTGTGTGGGTGATGTAGCAGAGCAGTATGTATTTTCTCCTGGTCCATACAGACTTTGAGTTGGTCATTTTTTTCTCCATCCATTTGATGTTGAGTATCTCCCTTCGTCCATTAGACGTTGGTTTTGTTGCGTATGTCCCCTCCTGCACTTTCACTAACACCTACCAACATTTTATTTGCATCAAACCCTCATTGGAGCACCCCATGGCAATTTAGCCCTGTTTTAAAATCTCATACATCCCTCTTATTTCGTCCTGGGTGACCATTAGTGGCCAGTAGAAGGTAGGCCAGTGCACAGCCATTTCTGGAAACAGATCTTGGATTTTTCATTCCCCTGACCGAGCCAGTGCCACTGACTCTGGGCTTTTGGGAGCCCTTGGTCCGGAGTTTGAGTGTGTTGTATGGAGTTTTAAAATGTAAAAATTAAAAACAAAATGGATGATAGCAAATACAATATTCATGACGCACTATATGATGCTGATGGTATTTTTTGTGAGAGTGGGAGGGGCCACGCCCTCTGACACTATATAGTAGAGAGGGAAAACAGAGAATTTAGTCATTCCAATCCGCCTGATGAGAACCTTGGGTCAGTTCGAAACGCGTCGCGGGATATATGCCTGAATGATAGACCGTAAAATGAGACTAGCCGCCATCATTTTGTGTGGGTGATGTAGCAGAGCAGTGTGTGTATTCTCCTGGTCCATACAGACTTGGAGTTGGTCATTTTTCTCCATCCATTTGATGTCGAGTATCTATGTGCCTGAATGACAGACCGTAAAATGAAACTAGCCGCCATCATGAAACTAGCCGCCACCATTTTGTGTGTGGGTGATGTAGCAGAGCAGTATGTATTTTCTCCTGGTCCATACAGACTTTGAGTTGGTCATTTTTTTCTCCATCCATTTGATGTTGAGTATCTCCCTTCGTCCATTTAGACGTTGGTTTTGTTGCGTATGTCCCCTCCTGCACTTTCACTAACACCTACCAACATTTTATTTGCATCAAACCCTCATTGGAGCACCCCATGGCAATTTAGCCCTGTTTTAAAATCTCATACATCCCTCTTAATTTCGTCCTGGGTGACCATTAGTGGCCAGTAGAAGGTAGGCCAGTGCACAGCCATTTCTGGAAACAGATCTTGGATTTTTCATTCCCCTGACCGAGCCAGTGCCACTGACTCTGGGCTTTTGGGAGCCCTTGGTCGGAGTTTGAGTGTGTTGTATGGAGTTTTAAATGTAAAAATTAAAAACAAAATGGATGATAGCAAATACAATATTCATGACGCACTATATGATGCTGATGGTATTTTTTGTGAGAGTGGGAGGGGCCACGCCCTCTGACACTATATAGTAGAGAGGGAAAACAGAGAATTTAGTCATTCCAATCCGCCTGATGAGAACCTTGGGTCAGTTCGAAACGCGTCGCGGGATATATGCCTGAATGATAGACCGTAAAATGAGACTAGCCGCCATCATTTTGTGTGGGTGATGTAGCAGAGCAGTGTGTGTATTCTCCTGGTCCATACAGACTTGGAGTTGGTCATTTTTCTCCATCCATTTGATGTCGAGTATCTATGTGCCTGAATGACAGACCGTAAAATGAAACTAGCCGCCATCATGAAACTAGCCGCCACCATTTTGTGTGTGGGTGATGTAGCAGAGCAGTATGTATTTTCTCCTGGTCCATACAGACTTTGAGTTGGTCATTTTTTTCTCCATCCATTTGATGTTGAGTATCTCCCTTCGTCCATTTAGACGTTGGTTTTGTTGCGTATGTCCCCTCCTGCACTTTCACTAACACCTACCAACATTTTATTTGCATCAAACCCTCATTGGAGCACCCCATGGCAATTTAGCCCTGTTTTAAAATCTCATACATCCCTCTTATTTCGTCCTGGGTGACCATTAGTGGCCAGTAGAAGGTAGGCCAGTGCACAGCCATTTCTGGAAACAGATCTTGGATTTTTCATTCCCCTGACCGAGCCAGTGCCACTGACTCTGGGCTTTTGGGAGCCCTTGGTCGGAGTTTGAGTGTGTTGTATGGAGTTTTAAAATGTAAAAATTAAAAACAAAATGGATGATAGCAAATACAATATTCATGACGCACTATATGATGCTGATGGTATTTTTTGTGAGAGTGGGAGGGGCCACGCCCTCTGACACTATATAGTAGAGAGGGAAAACAGAGAATTTAGTCATTCCAATCCGCCTGATGAGAACCTTGGGTCAGTTCGAAACGCGTCGCGGGATATATGCCTGAATGATAGACCGTAAAATGAGACTAGCCGCCATCATTTTGTGTGGGTGATGTAGCAGAGCAGTGTGTGTATTCTCCTGGTCCATACAGACTTGGAGTTGGTCATTTTTCTCCATCCATTTGATGTCGAGTATCTATGTGCCTGAATGACAGACCGTAAAATGAAACTAGCCGCCATCATGAAACTAGCCGCCACCATTTTGTGTGTGGGTGATGTAGCAGAGCAGTATGTATTTTCTCCTGGTCCATACAGACTTTGAGTTGGTCATTTTTTTCTCCATCCATTTGATGTTGAGTATCTCCCTTCGTCCATTTAGACGTTGGTTTTGTTGCGTATGTCCCCTCCTGCACTTTCACTAACACCTACCAACATTTTATTTGCATCAAACCCTCATTGGAGCACCCCATGGCAATTTAGCCCTGTTTTAAAATCTCATACATCCCTCTTATTTCGTCCTGGGTGACCATTAGTGGCCAGTAGAAGGTAGGCCAGTGCACAGCCATTTCTGGAAACAGATCTTGGATTTTTCATTCCCCTGACCGAGCCAGTGCCACTGACTCTGGGCTTTTGGGAGCCCTTGGTCGGAGTTTGAGTGTGTTGTATGGAGTTTTAAAATGTAAAAATTAAAAACAAAATGGATGATAGCAAATACAATATTCATGACGCACTATATGATGCTGATGGTATTTTTTGTGAGAGTGGGAGGGGCCACGCCCTCTGACACTATATAGTAGAGAGGGAAAACAGAGAATTTAGTCATTCCAATCCGCCTGATGAGAACCTTGGGTCAGTTCGAAACGCGTCGCGGGATATATGCCTGTATGATAGACCGTAAAATGAGACTAGCCGCCATCATTTTGTGTGGGTGATGTAGCAGAGCAGTGTGTGTATTCTCCTGGTCCATACAGACTTGGAGTTGGTCATTTTTCTCCATCCATTTGATGTCGAGTATCTATGTGCCTGAATGACAGACCGTAAAATGAAACTAGCCGCCATCATGAAACTAGCCGCCACCATTTTGTGTGTGGGTGATGTAGCAGAGCAGTATGTATTTTCTCCTGGTCCATACAGACTTTGAGTTGGTCATTTTTTTCTCCATCCATTTGATGTTGAGTATCTCCCTTCGTCCATTTAGACGTTGGTTTTGTTGCGTATGTCCCCTCCTGCACTTTCACTAACACCTACCAACATTTTATTTGCATCAAACCCTCATTGGAGCACCCCATGGCAATTTAGCCCTGTTTTAAAATCTCATACATCCCTCTTATTTCGTCCTGGGTGACCATTAGTGGCCAGTAGAAGGTAGGCCAGTGCACAGCCATTTCTGGAAACAGATCTTGGATTTTTCATTCCCCTGACCGAGCCAGTGCCACTGACTCTGGGCTTTTGGGAGCCCTTGGTCGGAGTTTGAGTGTGTTGTATGGAGTTTTAAAATGTAAAAATTAAAAACAAAATGGATGATAGCAAATACAATATTCATGACGCACTATATGATGCTGATGGTATTTTTTGTGAGAGTGGGAGGGGCCACGCCCTCTGACACTATATAGTAGAGAGGGAAAACAGAGAATTTAGTCATTCCAATCCGCCTGATGAGAACCTTGGGTCAGTTCGAAACGCGTCGCGGGATATATGCCTGAATGATAGACCGTAAAATGAGACTAGCCGCCATCATTTTGTGTGGGTGATGTAGCAGAGCAGTGTGTGTATTCTCCTGGTCCATACAGACTTGGAGTTGGTCATTTTTCTCCATCCATTTGATGTCGAGTATCTATGTGCCTGAATGACAGACCGTAAAATGAAACTAGCCGCCATCATGAAACTAGCCGCCACCATTTTGTGTGTGGGTGATGTAGCAGAGCAGTATGTATTTTCTCCTGGTCCATACAGACTTTGAGTTGGTCATTTTTTTCTCCATCCATTTGATGTTGAGTATCTCCCTTCGTCCATTTAGACGTTGGTTTTGTTGCGTATGTCCCCTCCTGCACTTTCACTAACACCTACCAACATTTTATTTGCATCAAACCCTCATTGGAGCACCCCATGGCAATTTAGCCCTGTTTTAAAATCTCATACATCCCTCTTATTTCGTCCTGGGTGACCATTAGTGGCCAGTAGAAGGTAGGCCAGTGCACAGCCATTTCTGGAAACAGATCTTGGATTTTTCATTCCCCTGACCGAGCCAGTGCCACTGACTCTGGGCTTTTGGGAGCCCTTGGTCGGAGTTTGAGTGTGTTGTATGGAGTTTTAAAATGTAAAAATTAAAAACAAAATGGATGATAGCAAATACAATATTCATGACGCACTATATGATGCTGATGGTATTTTTTGTGAGAGTGGGAGGGGCCACGCCCTCTGACACTATATAGTAGAGAGGGAAAACAGAGAATTTAGTCATTCCAATCCGCCTGATGAGAACCTTGGGTCAGTTCGAAACGCGTCGCGGGATATATGCCTGAATGATAGACCGTAAAATGAGACTAGCCGCCATCATTTTGTGTGGGTGATGTAGCAGAGCAGTGTGTGTATTCTCCTGGTCCATACAGACTTGGAGTTGGTCATTTTTCTCCATCCATTTGATGTCGAGTATCTATGTGCCTGAATGACAGACCGTAAAATGAAACTAGCCGCCATCATGAAACTAGCCGCCACCATTTTGTGTGTGGGTGATGTAGCAGAGCAGTATGTATTTTCTCCTGGTCCATACAGACTTTGAGTTGGTCATTTTTTTCTCCATCCATTTGATGTTGAGTATCTCCCTTCGTCCATTTAGACGTTGGTTTTGTTGCGTATGTCCCCTCCTGCACTTTCACTAACACCTACCAACATTTTATTTGCATCAAACCCTCATTGGAGCACCCCATGGCAATTTAGCCCTGTTTTAAAATCTCATACATCCCTCTTATTTCGTCCTGGGTGACCATTAGTGGCCAGTAGAAGGTAGGCCAGTGCACAGCCATTTCTGGAAACAGATCTTGGATTTTTCATTCCCCTGACCGAGCCAGTGCCACTGACTCTGGGCTTTTGGGAGCCCTTGGTCGGAGTTTGAGTGTGTTGTATGGAGTTTTAAAATGTAAAAATTAAAAACAAAATGGATGATAGCAAATACAATATTCATGACGCACTATATGATGCTGATGGTATTTTTTGTGAGAGTGGGAGGGGCCACGCCCTCTGACACTATATAGTAGAGAGGGAAAACAGAGAATTTAGTCATTCCAATCCGCCTGATGAGAACCTTGGGTCAGTTCGAAACGCGTCGCGGGATATATGCCTGTATGATAGACCGTAAAATGAGACTAGCCGCCATCATTTTGTGTGGGTGATGTAGCAGAGCAGTGTGTGTATTCTCCTGGTCCATACAGACTTGGAGTTGGTCATTTTTCTCCATCCATTTGATGTCGAGTATCTATGTGCCTGAATGACAGACCGTAAAATGAAACTAGCCGCCATCATGAAACTAGCCGCCACCATTTTGTGTGTGGGTGATGTAGCAGAGCAGTATGTATTTTCTCCTGGTCCATACAGACTTTGAGTTGGTCATTTTTTTCTCCATCCATTTGATGTTGAGTATCTCCCTTCGTCCATTTAGACGTTGGTTTTGTTGCGTATGTCCCCTCCTGCACTTTCACTAACACCTACCAACATTTTATTTGCATCAAACCCTCATTGGAGCACCCCATGGCAATTTAGCCCTGTTTTAAAATCTCATACATCCCTCTTATTTCGTCCTGGGTGACCATTAGTGGCCAGTAGAAGGTAGGCCAGTGCACAGCCATTTCTGGAAACAGATCTTGGATTTTTCATTCCCCTGACCGAGCCAGTGCCACTGACTCTGGGCTTTTGGGAGCCCTTGGTCGGAGTTTGAGTGTGTTGTATGGAGTTTTAAAATGTAAAAATTAAAAACAAAATGGATGATAGCAAATACAATATTCATGACGCACTATATGATGCTGATGGTATTTTTTGTGAGAGTGGGAGGGGCCACGCCCTCTGACACTATATAGTAGAGAGGGAAAACAGAGAATTTAGTCATTCCAATCCGCCTGATGAGAACCTTGGGTCAGTTCGAAACGCGTCGCGGGATATATGCCTGAATGATAGACCGTAAAATGAGACTAGCCGCCATCATTTTGTGTGGGTGATGTAGCAGAGCAGTGTGTGTATTCTCCTGGTCCATACAGACTTGGAGTTGGTCATTTTTCTCCATCCATTTGATGTCGAGTATCTATGTGCCTGAATGACAGACCGTAAAATGAAACTAGCCGCCATCATGAAACTAGCCGCCACCATTTTGTGTGTGGGTGATGTAGCAGAGCAGTATGTATTTTCTCCTGGTCCATACAGACTTTGAGTTGGTCATTTTTTTCTCCATCCATTTGATGTTGAGTATCTCCCTTCGTCCATTTAGACGTTGGTTTTGTTGCGTATGTCCCCTCCTGCACTTTCACTAACACCTACCAACATTTTATTTGCATCAAACCCTCATTGGAGCACCCCATGGCAATTTAGCCCTGTTTTAAAATCTCATACATCCCTCTTATTTCGTCCTGGGTGACCATTAGTGGCCAGTAGAAGGTAGGCCAGTGCACAGCCATTTCTGGAAACAGATCTTGGATTTTTCATTCCCCTGACCGAGCCAGTGCCACTGACTCTGGGCTTTTGGGAGCCCTTGGTCGGAGTTTGAGTGTGTTGTATGGAGTTTTAAAATGTAAAAATTAAAAACAAAATGGATGATAGCAAATACAATATTCATGACGCACTATATGATGCTGATGGTATTTTTTGTGAGAGTGGGAGGGGCCACGCCCTCTGACACTATATAGTAGAGAGGGAAAACAGAGAATTTAGTCATTCCAATCCGCCTGATGAGAACCTTGGGTCAGTTCGAAACGCGTCGCGGGATATATGCCTGAATGATAGACCGTAAAATGAGACTAGCCGCCATCATTTTGTGTGGGTGATGTAGCAGAGCAGTGTGTGTATTCTCCTGGTCCATACAGACTTGGAGTTGGTCATTTTTCTCCATCCATTTGATGTCGAGTATCTATGTGCCTGAATGACAGACCGTAAAATGAAACTAGCCGCCATCATGAAACTAGCCGCCACCATTTTGTGTGTGGGTGATGTAGCAGAGCAGTATGTATTTTCTCCTGGTCCATACAGACTTTGAGTTGGTCATTTTTTTCTCCATCCATTTGATGTTGAGTATCTCCCTTCGTCCATTTAGACGTTGGTTTTGTTGCGTATGTCCCCTCCTGCACTTTCACTAACACCTACCAACATTTTATTTGCATCAAACCCTCATTGGAGCACCCCATGGCAATTTAGCCCTGTTTTAAAATCTCATACATCCCTCTTATTTCGTCCTGGGTGACCATTAGTGGCCAGTAGAAGGTAGGCCAGTGCACAGCCATTTCTGGAAACAGATCTTGGATTTTTCATTCCCCTGACCGAGCCAGTGCCACTGACTCTGGGCTTTTGGGAGCCCTTGGTCGGAGTTTGAGTGTGTTGTATGGAGTTTTAAAATGTAAAAATTAAAAACAAAATGGATGATAGCAAATACAATATTCATGACGCACTATATGATGCTGATGGTATTTTTTGTGAGAGTGGGAGGGGCCACGCCCTCTGACACTATATAGTAGAGAGGGAAAACAGAGAATTTAGTCATTCCAATCCGCCTGATGAGAACCTTGGGTCAGTTCGAAACGCGTCGCGGGATATATGCCTGTATGATAGACCGTAAAATGAGACTAGCCGCCATCATTTTGTGTGGGTGATGTAGCAGAGCAGTGTGTGTATTCTCCTGGTCCATACAGACTTGGAGTTGGTCATTTTTCTCCATCCATTTGATGTCGAGTATCTATGTGCCTGAATGACAGACCGTAAAATGAAACTAGCCGCCATCATGAAACTAGCCGCCACCATTTTGTGTGTGGGTGATGTAGCAGAGCAGTATGTATTTTCTCCTGGTCCATACAGACTTTGAGTTGGTCATTTTTTTCTCCATCCATTTGATGTTGAGTATCTCCCTTCGTCCATTTAGACGTTGGTTTTGTTGCGTATGTCCCCTCCTGCACTTTCACTAACACCTACCAACATTTTATTTGCATCAAACCCTCATTGGAGCACCCCATGGCAATTTAGCCCTGTTTTAAAATCTCATACATCCCTCTTATTTCGTCCTGGGTGACCATTAGTGGCCAGTAGAAGGTAGGCCAGTGCACAGCCATTTCTGGAAACAGATCTTGGATTTTTCATTCCCCTGACCGAGCCAGTGCCACTGACTCTGGGCTTTTGGGAGCCCTTGGTCGGAGTTTGAGTGTGTTGTATGGAGTTTTAAAATGTAAAAATTAAAAACAAAATGGATGATAGCAAATACAATATTCATGACGCACTATATGATGCTGATGGTATTTTTTGTGAGAGTGGGAGGGGCCACGCCCTCTGACACTATATAGTAGAGAGGGAAAACAGAGAATTTAGTCATTCCAATCCGCCTGATGAGAACCTTGGGTCAGTTCGAAACGCGTCGCGGGATATATGCCTGAATGATAGACCGTAAAATGAGACTAGCCGCCATCATTTTGTGTGGGTGATGTAGCAGAGCAGTGTGTGTATTCTCCTGGTCCATACAGACTTGGAGTTGGTCATTTTTCTCCATCCATTTGATGTCGAGTATCTATGTGCCTGAATGACAGACCGTAAAATGAAACTAGCCGCCATCATGAAACTAGCCGCCACCATTTTGTGTGTGGGTGATGTAGCAGAGCAGTATGTATTTTCTCCTGGTCCATACAGACTTTGAGTTGGTCATTTTTTTCTCCATCCATTTGATGTTGAGTATCTCCCTTCGTCCATTTAGACGTTGGTTTTGTTGCGTATGTCCCCTCCTGCACTTTCACTAACACCTACCAACATTTTATTTGCATCAAACCCTCATTGGAGCACCCCATGGCAATTTAGCCCTGTTTTAAAATCTCATACATCCCTCTTATTTCGTCCTGGGTGACCATTAGTGGCCAGTAGAAGGTAGGCCAGTGCACAGCCATTTCTGGAAACAGATCTTGGATTTTTCATTCCCCTGACCGAGCCAGTGCCACTGACTCTGGGCTTTTGGGAGCCCTTGGTCGGAGTTTGAGTGTGTTGTATGGAGTTTTAAAATGTAAAAATTAAAAACAAAATGGATGATAGCAAATACAATATTCATGACGCACTATATGATGCTGATGGTATTTTTTGTGAGAGTGGGAGGGGCCACGCCCTCTGACACTATATAGTAGAGAGGGAAAACAGAGAATTTAGTCATTCCAATCCGCCTGATGAGAACCTTGGGTCAGTTCGAAACGCGTCGCGGGATATATGCCTGTATGATAGACCGTAAAATGAGACTAGCCGCCATCATTTTGTGTGGGTGATGTAGCAGAGCAGTGTGTGTATTCTCCTGGTCCATACAGACTTGGAGTTGGTCATTTTTCTCCATCCATTTGATGTCGAGTATCTATGTGCCTGAATGACAGACCGTAAAATGAAACTAGCCGCCATCATGAAACTAGCCGCCACCATTTTGTGTGTGGGTGATGTAGCAGAGCAGTATGTATTTTCTCCTGGTCCATACAGACTTTGAGTTGGTCATTTTTTTCTCCATCCATTTGATGTTGAGTATCTCCCTTCGTCCATTTAGACGTTGGTTTTGTTGCGTATGTCCCCTCCTGCACTTTCACTAACACCTACCAACATTTTATTTGCATCAAACCCTCATTGGAGCACCCCATGGCAATTTAGCCCTGTTTTAAAATCTCATACATCCCTCTTATTTCGTCCTGGGTGACCATTAGTGGCCAGTAGAAGGTAGGCCAGTGCACAGCCATTTCTGGAAACAGATCTTGGATTTTTCATTCCCCTGACCGAGCCAGTGCCACTGACTCTGGGCTTTTGGGAGCCCTTGGTCGGAGTTTGAGTGTGTTGTATGGAGTTTTAAAATGTAAAAATTAAAAACAAAATGGATGATAGCAAATACAATATTCATGACGCACTATATGATGCTGATGGTATTTTTTGTGAGAGTGGGAGGGGCCACGCCCTCTGACACTATATAGTAGAGAGGGAAAACAGAGAATTTAGTCATTCCAATCCGCCTGATGAGAACCTTGGGTCAGTTCGAAACGCGTCGCGGGATATATGCCTGAATGATAGACCGTAAAATGAGACTAGCCGCCATCATTTTGTGTGGGTGATGTAGCAGAGCAGTGTGTGTATTCTCCTGGTCCATACAGACTTGGAGTTGGTCATTTTTCTCCATCCATTTGATGTCGAGTATCTATGTGCCTGAATGACAGACCGTAAAATGAAACTAGCCGCCATCATGAAACTAGCCGCCACCATTTTGTGTGTGGGTGATGTAGCAGAGCAGTATGTATTTTCTCCTGGTCCATACAGACTTTGAGTTGGTCATTTTTTTCTCCATCCATTTGATGTTGAGTATCTCCCTTCGTCCATTTAGACGTTGGTTTTGTTGCGTATGTCCCCTCCTGCACTTTCACTAACACCTACCAACATTTTATTTGCATCAAACCCTCATTGGAGCACCCCATGGCAATTTAGCCCTGTTTTAAAATCTCATACATCCCTCTTATTTCGTCCTGGGTGACCATTAGTGGCCAGTAGAAGGTAGGCCAGTGCACAGCCATTTCTGGAAACAGATCTTGGATTTTTCATTCCCCTGACCGAGCCAGTGCCACTGACTCTGGGCTTTTGGGAGCCCTTGGTCGGAGTTTGAGTGTGTTGTATGGAGTTTTAAAATGTAAAAATTAAAAACAAAATGGATGATAGCAAATACAATATTCATGACGCACTATATGATGCTGATGGTATTTTTTGTGAGAGTGGGAGGGGCCACGCCCTCTGACACTATATAGTAGAGAGGGAAAACAGAGAATTTAGTCATTCCAATCCGCCTGATGAGAACCTTGGGTCAGTTCGAAACGCGTCGCGGGATATATGCCTGAATGATAGACCGTAAAATGAGACTAGCCGCCATCATTTTGTGTGGGTGATGTAGCAGAGCAGTGTGTGTATTCTCCTGGTCCATACAGACTTGGAGTTGGTCATTTTTCTCCATCCATTTGATGTCGAGTATCTATGTGCCTGAATGACAGACCGTAAAATGAAACTAGCCGCCATCATGAAACTAGCCGCCACCATTTTGTGTGTGGGTGATGTAGCAGAGCAGTATGTATTTTCTCCTGGTCCATACAGACTTTGAGTTGGTCATTTTTTTCTCCATCCATTTGATGTTGAGTATCTCCCTTCGTCCATTTAGACGTTGGTTTTGTTGCGTATGTCCCCTCCTGCACTTTCACTAACACCTACCAACATTTTATTTGCATCAAACCCTCATTGGAGCACCCCATGGCAATTTAGCCCTGTTTTAAAATCTCATACATCCCTCTTATTTCGTCCTGGGTGACCATTAGTGGCCAGTAGAAGGTAGGCCAGTGCACAGCCATTTCTGGAAACAGATCTTGGATTTTTCATTCCCCTGACCGAGCCAGTGCCACTGACTCTGGGCTTTTGGGAGCCCTTGGTCGGAGTTTGAGTGTGTTGTATGGAGTTTTAAAATGTAAAAATTAAAAACAAAATGGATGATAGCAAATACAATATTCATGACGCACTATATGATGCTGATGGTATTTTTTGTGAGAGTGGGAGGGGCCACGCCCTCTGACACTATATAGTAGAGAGGGAAAACAGAGAATTTAGTCATTCCAATCCGCCTGATGAGAACCTTGGGTCAGTTCGAAACGCGTCGCGGGATATATGCCTGAATGATAGACCGTAAAATGAGACTAGCCGCCATCATTTTGTGTGGGTGATGTAGCAGAGCAGTGTGTGTATTCTCCTGGTCCATACAGACTTGGAGTTGGTCATTTTTCTCCATCCATTTGATGTCGAGTATCTATGTGCCTGAATGACAGACCGTAAAATGAAACTAGCCGCCATCATGAAACTAGCCGCCACCATTTTGTGTGTGGGTGATGTAGCAGAGCAGTATGTATTTTCTCCTGGTCCATACAGACTTTGAGTTGGTCATTTTTTTCTCCATCCATTTGATGTTGAGTATCTCCCTTCGTCCATTTAGACGTTGGTTTTGTTGCGTATGTCCCCTCCTGCACTTTCACTAACACCTACCAACATTTTATTTGCATCAAACCCTCATTGGAGCACCCCATGGCAATTTAGCCCTGTTTTAAAATCTCATACATCCCTCTTATTTCGTCCTGGGTGACCATTAGTGGCCAGTAGAAGGTAGGCCAGTGCACAGCCATTTCTGGAAACAGATCTTGGATTTTTCATTCCCCTGACCGAGCCAGTGCCACTGACTCTGGGCTTTTGGGAGCCCTTGGTCGGAGTTTGAGTGTGTTGTATGGAGTTTTAAAATGTAAAAATTAAAAACAAAATGGATGATAGCAAATACAATATTCATGACGCACTATATGATGCTGATGGTATTTTTTGTGAGAGTGGGAGGGGCCACGCCCTCTGACACTATATAGTAGAGAGGGAAAACAGAGAATTTAGTCATTCCAATCCGCCTGATGAGAACCTTGGGTCAGTTCGAAACGCGTCGCGGGATATATGCCTGAATGATAGACCGTAAAATGAGACTAGCCGCCATCATTTTGTGTGGGTGATGTAGCAGAGCAGTGTGTGTATTCTCCTGGTCCATACAGACTTGGAGTTGGTCATTTTTCTCCATCCATTTGATGTCGAGTATCTATGTGCCTGAATGACAGACCGTAAAATGAAACTAGCCGCCATCATGAAACTAGCCGCCACCATTTTGTGTGTGGGTGATGTAGCAGAGCAGTATGTATTTTCTCCTGGTCCATACAGACTTTGAGTTGGTCATTTTTTTCTCCATCCATTTGATGTTGAGTATCTCCCTTCGTCCATTTAGACGTTGGTTTTGTTGCGTATGTCCCCTCCTGCACTTTCACTAACACCTACCAACATTTTATTTGCATCAAACCCTCATTGGAGCACCCCATGGCAATTTAGCCCTGTTTTAAAATCTCATACATCCCTCTTATTTCGTCCTGGGTGACCATTAGTGGCCAGTAGAAGGTAGGCCAGTGCACAGCCATTTCTGGAAACAGATCTTGGATTTTTCATTCCCCTGACCGAGCCAGTGCCACTGACTCTGGGCTTTTGGGAGCCCTTGGTCGGAGTTTGAGTGTGTTGTATGGAGTTTTAAAATGTAAAAATTAAAAACAAAATGGATGATAGCAAATACAATATTCATGACGCACTATATGATGCTGATGGTATTTTTTGTGAGAGTGGGAGGGGCCACGCCCTCTGACACTATATAGTAGAGAGGGAAAACAGAGAATTTAGTCATTCCAATCCGCCTGATGAGAACCTTGGGTCAGTTCGAAACGCGTCGCGGGATATATGCCTGGATGATAGACCGTAAAATGAGACTAGCCGCCATCATTTTGTGTGGGTGATGTAGCAGAGCAGTGTGTGTATTCTCCTGGTCCATACAGACTTGGAGTTGGTCATTTTTCTCCATCCATTTGATGTCGAGTATCTATGTGCCTGAATGACAGACCGTAAAATGAAACTAGCCGCCATCATGAAACTAGCCGCCACCATTTTGTGTGTGGGTGATGTAGCAGAGCAGTATGTATTTTCTCCTGGTCCATACAGACTTTGAGTTGGTCATTTTTTTCTCCATCCATTTGATGTTGAGTATCTCCCTTCGTCCATTTAGACGTTGGTTTTGTTGCGTATGTCCCCTCCTGCACTTTCACTAACACCTACCAACATTTTATTTGCATCAAACCCTCATTGGAGCACCCCATGGCAATTTAGCCCTGTTTTAAAATCTCATACATCCCTCTTATTTCGTCCTGGGTGACCATTAGTGGCCAGTAGAAGGTAGGCCAGTGCACAGCCATTTCTGGAAACAGATCTTGGATTTTTCATTCCCCTGACCGAGCCAGTGCCACTGACTCTGGGCTTTTGGGAGCCCTTGGTCGGAGTTTGAGTGTGTTGTATGGAGTTTTAAAATGTAAAAATTAAAAACAAAATGGATGATAGCAAATACAATATTCATGACGCACTATATGATGCTGATGGTATTTTTTGTGAGAGTGGGAGGGGCCACGCCCTCTGACACTATATAGTAGAGAGGGAAAACAGAGAATTTAGTCATTCCAATCCGCCTGATGAGAACCTTGGGTCAGTTCGAAACGCGTCGCGGGATATATGCCTGCATGATAGACCGTAAAATGAGACTAGCCGCCATCATTTTGTGTGGGTGATGTAGCAGAGCAGTGTGTGTATTCTCCTGGTCCATACAGACTTGGAGTTGGTCATTTTTCTCCATCCATTTGATGTCGAGTATCTATGTGCCTGAATGACAGACCGTAAAATGAAACTAGCCGCCATCATGAAACTAGCCGCCACCATTTTGTGTGTGGGTGATGTAGCAGAGCAGTATGTATTTTCTCCTGGTCCATACAGACTTTGAGTTGGTCATTTTTTTCTCCATCCATTTGATGTTGAGTATCTCCCTTCGTCCATTTAGACGTTGGTTTTGTTGCGTATGTCCCCTCCTGCACTTTCACTAACACCTACCAACATTTTATTTGCATCAAACCCTCATTGGAGCACCCCATGGCAATTTAGCCCTGTTTTAAAATCTCATACATCCCTCTTATTTCGTCCTGGGTGACCATTAGTGGCCAGTAGAAGGTAGGCCAGTGCACAGCCATTTCTGGAAACAGATCTTGGATTTTTCATTCCCCTGACCGAGCCAGTGCCACTGACTCTGGGCTTTTGGGAGCCCTTGGTCGGAGTTTGAGTGTGTTGTATGGAGTTTTAAAATGTAAAAATTAAAAACAAAATGGATGATAGCAAATACAATATTCATGACGCACTATATGATGCTGATGGTATTTTTTGTGAGAGTGGGAGGGGCCACGCCCTCTGACACTATATAGTAGAGAGGGAAAACAGAGAATTTAGTCATTCCAATCCGCCTGATGAGAACCTTGGGTCAGTTCGAAACGCGTCGCGGGATATATGCCTGAATGATAGACCGTAAAATGAGACTAGCCGCCATCATTTTGTGTGGGTGATGTAGCAGAGCAGTGTGTGTATTCTCCTGGTCCATACAGACTTGGAGTTGGTCATTTTTCTCCATCCATTTGATGTCGAGTATCTATGTGCCTGAATGACAGACCGTAAAATGAAACTAGCCGCCATCATGAAACTAGCCGCCACCATTTTGTGTGTGGGTGATGTAGCAGAGCAGTATGTATTTTCTCCTGGTCCATACAGACTTTGAGTTGGTCATTTTTTTCTCCATCCATTTGATGTTGAGTATCTCCCTTCGTCCATTTAGACGTTGGTTTTGTTGCGTATGTCCCCTCCTGCACTTTCACTAACACCTACCAACATTTTATTTGCATCAAACCCTCATTGGAGCACCCCATGGCAATTTAGCCCTGTTTTAAAATCTCATACATCCCTCTTATTTCGTCCTGGGTGACCATTAGTGGCCAGTAGAAGGTAGGCCAGTGCACAGCCATTTCTGGAAACAGATCTTGGATTTTTCATTCCCCTAACTCTAACCCTAACCCTAACCTAACCCTAACTCTAACTCTACCCCTGGGACTCTACCCCTGGGACTCTACCCCTGGGACTCTACCCCTGGGACTCTACCCCTGGGACTCTACCCCTGGGACTCTACCCCTGGGACTCTACCCCTGGGACTCTACCCCTGGGACTCTACCCCTGGGACTCTACCCCTGGGACTCTACCCCTGGGACTCTACCCCTGGGACTCTACCCCTGGGACTCTACCCCTGGGACTCTACCCCTGGGACTCTACCCCTGGGACTCTACCCCTGGGACTCTACCCCTGGGACTCTACCCCTGGGACTCTACCCCTGGGACTCTACCCCTGGGACTCTACCCCTGGGACTCTACCCCTGGGACTCTACCCCTGGGACTCTACCCCTGGGACTCTACCCCTGGGACTCTACCCCTGGGACTCTACATACAATTAAAAATAATTAAAAAATTAAAAATAAATGTAAAAATACATACAATTAAAAGATACAAAATTAACACATTTGATTATTTTTCTCAAAACAAATTGTTAAACATTTATAATACACAAGAAAACATAATAAAACAAAAATACATTACAGGTCAATCAACACCTTAAATACAAAAGGCAACACAGGTGGTGACAGAGAAAACCATCTTTTGGAGGAGATAACAGAGGGAACAGTGAGGGAGAACATGGCAGGAAGGATCAACAGGATGTAGGGCCACGGCACAGTCGATAAAAGGATAGGTGGACCTTTGGTGAATGGGTGATACCGGACCAAGGTGAAGCCAGAAGGACGAGGAAGCCCGATACAGCTTAAGGGAGTAAGGGCCATGGTGGAGCTGATAGGTTGACAGAGTAAGGTTAACAAAGCCAGAGGATCAACACCTAGGCGGAGCTGGTAAATTGGAAGCCTAAGGCGTGGGCCAATGAAGGATGAGTCAAAGGGCTAAAAGGAGCCATCAGATACAGGCCCTATTTACTACTTGACATGGGTAGAGCAGATATGGGAATCTGACTGCACTGTCTAAACAGCTGGAGGGACCAGTTGATATATGATAATGGGAACACAAAATAAACCAAAACAGAACATAAGCCTAACAAGTACTTTAAAGTAATTTAGAAAAATGTAATAAAAGGGTTAGGATTTACAAATAGGGCATTACAAATTACACAAAGTAGCATATGGGCATGAGAAAAATCATTAAAGCCTGGTAACAAAAAGGTTAACAAAGGCTTTAAAAAAACAGAACATGGAAAATAGAAATATGTTTTGTACATAACCAAAGTACAAAAAGAATTTAAAACGAAAACAAAATAAAAAGTGTAATTAAATAAGACAAGTAAGTTTACAACTTTCATACAAAGCTTTACAATATGAGGAGCAAACAATATCATAAAATGCAGACAGAGGAAGAAACAAGAGAAAACTATATAGTAAAAAATGTCATTAAAATAAAAACTTTCAAAATAAAATAAAGACCTAAATATGTCATAAATGCAAAGACAGAAAAAAAGTGTCATAAAATAGAAAGGATGAATAATAATAAAAAGAGGACAAAGACAAACTTGATCTGAAATGGAACAAGAGGCAAAGTCATAAATACAAAAAGCTACTTAGAACAATATAAATAAATAACACTTAAGAAAAAAAATATAAACATTATATATAATCCAGGTCTCAGTAAATCCAGTTTAACAGCGCAGCCCTTAAACACTGCATTCAGTCTATATTACAATTCAACCCATTCTGATTCAACACTGTACAAAACTATCTTTATGTATTTGTAATTTCTGTTTAATATTTTAAATGTTTTAATTCATTTATGACAGTCAATAAAAGATGTGCTCATACATGCTGGTTACAAAATGGTGGCTGTATTAAAGCACACAACGATGGAGATAAGTTCAGGAGACTTTTAATAGACCAATCAACAGAAGAATCACGAGGAGAAACACTGCACATCAACAATAACTTAAATGCAAGCCAACGACCAGGGAGAAACAGAGGACCACATTACTATAATCAGAGGATCAAAGGTGCCATAATAATGAACAGATTTCTCTTCTAATTTCAAATACTTTTTCCTTTGATAAGATTCCAAGGACTTCAACTGGTTGACATTTTCAAATGTGCCACTTTTACTTGCTGTACATAGCATAACTTGCATCAAAACATTTACTAACTTTGTGCAAACTGAAATCAATCAGTGAAAACTATTTTTAGGGACAACGTTAGCCAGGATTCCTAACATCGAGGGCAAAATGGCTCTTTGGTCCAATTAACCGTACACACAACAATGCCCTTAAAACACTGCATTCAGTCTATATTACAATTTAAGCCATTCTGATTTAACACTGTACAAAACTAACTTTATGTATTTCAATGAAAACATAAAAAAAATTAAACAGAAATTAAATTTATGACAGTCAATAAATAATGTGCTCGTAAATGCTACTAGGCAAACTACTAAATTATTCAACATTAAGAAAAAATAAGTTCTTAATTCAATGTTCAATTACTTACGTAAATTGCACAAATCTAAAGGACTCAAATGTTTGGGACTAAAATAAAACAAGTCCCTTTAGACCTGTTAGGTACACAAATACAGTCCTCGGGTATCAATGTCATTTACATTTACATTTACATTTATTCATTTAGCTGACGCTTTTATCCAAAGCGACTTACAATTGCTATATATGTCGGAGGTCGCACGCCTCTGGAGCAACTAGGGGTTAAGTGTCTTGCTCAGGGACACATTGGTGTCTCACAGTGGATTCGAACCCCCGTCTCTCACACCAAAGGCATGTGTCTTATCCATTGCGCCATCACCACCCCCATGACCATGTCAGTCATCTCAATTTCGTGAATGATTCACAAAACAATAATTTAGCAGATTAAAGATAGCTTCGTCATTTTCATTTTCTGACGCGATCGGCTGACAATCTTCCTTCATCAGTTTTGTCGTCTGTGCAGCGACTCTACTGGAATGCAGCAAATTTATGTTGTAATGTGCCATTGATAATTAAACAAAACGCTTGACTTTAATAAACAGTTACCTATCTAAGCATCAAGAACGGTAAAACAAACGCTGTCGGCCAACAGCATGTAGGCAACAATGAGATTCGATCTCAGATCGCTTGAAGCTCCGTGAGGCTCATGTTGTTGCGTTGACCACAGAGCTATCGTCGGACCACGGTTAAGATCACGTCTTATGTTCTTGCTCTTGTAGCCTAATATTTTTCTATTGCAATGTTTTATGTTGAAATATTTTCATTATTTATTAAATGTATTACATTTTATTTCAGTATTATGATTATGAATTCGTTTAACTACATGTTTCACTTGAATTGATCTGCTACCACATTTCAATCACTCTCAATGATTAGCCCCATTCACACAGCACTTTGAACCCGGCAAATTGCCGGCAAATTGCCGGAACGCCTTCTGTGTGAACGCAAACACGACCCGGGTTTAATGCCGGGATCGATGCCGGGTTGGGGACCTAGTAACATTGCCGTGTTCAGACCCGGAACGCGCGCTGTGTGAACAAAAGCCAGGACAAATGCCGTAAGGGGTGTGTCGTAGTGATGATGCACGAGCCTTCGCGCGACTCTGTTAGAAGAAAGTTTGTGTTCGTCATCGATACAAGAAAGAACGAAAAGATGTCTGCAAACTGGACTGAAGCAGAGACCCGAGAGCTCCTTGCAATCCGCGCCGAAGCTGAGATCGTTCGCCAGCTTTGTGGAACGGTTCGTGATGCGTTAGTGTACGACCGAATCCGAAAAAAATGATCGAACGTACCTTATACGTCACATCATAACGTCACGCGTCTATCCGGGACATACCCGGGTTGTGTGTGAACGCGCTCTCTGATTCCGGCAAATCACTGGCAGTGTGAATGAACCATTTTCAAACGAACCCGGGTCAAATCCCGGGTCACTTTATCCGTGTATTTTCCGGAATCTCTGTGTGAAAGGGGCTATTGAGAGTCAGATTACGCAATAGAGAGAATAAACTGACACTTTTCAAAGTCTGCGATTGTAGCGCCTCTTAGCGGTCAAAGGCAGCAAATATACAGGAACGGCGGCAGTAAAAGTATTATTCTGGTTGAGTACCAACTGTATTTGTCTTCAATCTCTTGACACAGCTCCTCACTTCCAAATCACAACCAAACTCTTGATTGGGTCATCACATTTTAGCTCAATATTAACTTTTTAAAAAATATATGAAAATACAAATATACAAAAAGGGTAGAGATCTACAAAACAAATTATGTACAAGTGAAAAATAAACAACATTAAAATAAATGTCTTACCCTCACTTCAGTTGGTTCTTCACTCTCCAAACTACATCACAGACTGACAATCCTGTGCAGGATCAGCCTGTGGGCATTTATACTTATGGGCACAACCACTGACAGGAATACAAACAACTAGGAATAAAATTCTACAAACAACCAAATCTCAATATAATAACTTTCTGTACATGCCCTAATCCACAAATTATTATTTAACAGCCATGAATACATACTGTCTTTCCTCAATTAAAAACAATTACATAAATAAATAAAACATTCCCCTTCATCTTCTACACTTGGTTTCTCCCAACTTCCAACATGCACCACAGCATAGATATAAAAGTTCATCCCAACAGCTGTTCTGGTTTTTCAACTGGTTCTAGCAAGCTGTCTAGCAAGCTTGGGCATTTTTTTCTGTTAATTTGGCTTGTTTTAATTAAATTCTGCTAAGTAAAACATGATGTATAAGCTCATATGACTGTACAAAGACATACTACTGTGTTCAAGTTGAAATTTGGATTCATGTAAAAAAGGTTGGGATATTTATATCTACTATTTTTATCTTTTTCATTTGGTCAGGCTGATGTGACGATGTCTCCAGATCTGCTCTTCTGCCATGTGCTTTCTCTGCCAGGATTCATATGAAAGGTAGGTTGAAAGTTTCTTTTAATTAAAATTTTTAATAAATTTATGTTTGATGATGTATCAGTCAAAGTCCATAATGGGTTTTGGATTAACTCTAACCCTAACTTGTTGAGCAGCTGAGATTTTGATTATTAATCATTCAAACCCCCTCTATATCCTGGTATTTTGCTATGAGCTCATCAATGTTTAGTAGTCCTCCGACCTTACAACAACACTGGAGTAGTTTTTGTTATTCACAGCATTCAAGCACTTCACATGTGATGCTTGGGTTAAAAAATTGTTGAACGACTAGGTCTTCCACCATGTTAGATCTTTTATTTGTATTTGTAGTTGTAGTTTGAACCTTCACAGATATTGATATTATCAGCGGGTAACTGGCCATTTATTGACTGATGTTAGCACATTAGCACATTAGCTGTTGTGTGCGGTGTAAGATTTGTCACAAACTGACAGCTGTACTGATATCCAAAATGTCAAAACTTTTAAACTGCTAGCTATTACACTTACACAGCTTACCACTGCAAACTATTTTTTGACTGCTTTCAGTACAAATAATGCCTGTTCCCCAGGCTGGTGTGTTTGTGTTTCCGAGTCTGCTGGTTCTGTGATGCAGTTATAAGGATGCTTTCGATGGTGCCGCAGTAAAAGACTGTCAAGATCTTACAGACAGCTTGCATTAGTCTCTGATAAACTGATAAAGAATAGCTTGAATTCAATACAAATAAAAGTCTGCCAAATGAGTAAACCACATATTTCCTCTATAATTTATTTTACATACAAAACAAATAAACATCAACCACACGATGTTTGTCTTATTTTCTATGGTCTCCCCCCTACATAAATGTAATAACTAATGCTCGTACCTGTTCTTAACTGTATTGTCCAAGACCTGAGCTATTTGGCCTATTAATATTTGATTTAATTCATAACCAACTTCTTTAATGGGATCATAAAATAAATAAAAAAACAGACAATTCTGCCGACCCACATATGTCTTGAGTGCATAGAAAGGTCCTGGGATGGCCAATACATGACTCTTTCCTTGCAGTTATGAATGGGAACATTTTCCCCAAACCATAACCCAATTTTTGTCCACAAACTCTATAAACTCATGTTTCCTCATGTGTGGATTCGAACCCACTGATCAAACAACTGAACACAATAGTTCAGTGTGTCTTGAGCCACAAGGTGGAGCCAGATCACTTCGGACAAAAGTGCCACTCGGCAGCAATTGTAAATGGAAGCTGGCAAATTATTTTAAAAACGTTTACAGTAATAACAGAAATAAAACTTTGTAGATAGCCTATTTGTTTAACATAAAAAAGAAATAAATTAAATCAAATATAAAAATTTCACCATCCAAACATCCAATTTTTGTTTTCACAGCAGTGGGTCATTATTACTCTATCCGCTGTGGCGAGACACCTTTACATGATATGCTGTGGTCTAGGAAAAATGGAAACAGTAACGCACAAAAGTTAATTATTGGTTTGGCCAAAAATACTGCAATTTAATACATTGTAAAGTTTTATAACTAGTGCTGACAATCAATACAAAAATTAACTATATTAATCACTAATGTTTTTCTGTGATTAATCGTGATCAAAAACTATTCTTTGTTAAGTCTATTTTATGCTGTAATAATTTTGCAGTTAAACTCCAAATTAATGTAGAAACAACATAAAGACTTTTAATTTAAATACTTGTTAAATGGCATCTTTTTATGAAGGAAGGCCAATATCACTGATACTAATACAGCTACTGATGTCTCTAGGAAAACCCATTTTTTCCCCCCAATTTTAAACATTAAATATAGTTATTCAACATTAAGGTGTATTGAAAGCTATCATATTTTTTCTGTACATTTATTAGGATTAAAAAAATATAACAACTTTTAATTTAAAGCTGCAGTCCGTAACGTTTTTGGGTTAAAAACTTTTCTATATAATTTTTTTTAAGTAAGTACATAACCAGCCAGGGTTCAAAACTCTCTGCTGCCGTAGCTCGATTCAAAACGGTAAGCTTATAATAATGTTTTTAATTCCAGTGGAACTGGTGGATTTCCGAGGAAAATTCAAACATGTCTTTGCGTCATTACGTCACATCTGTCCACATACAGAAGAGTCTCGGCTAGTAGGCTATGCGTGTGAGGATGCTGGAGATTTACAGCCTTTTCTCACAGCACTTGATATAATTAAACTTATCAATTTGATGGGGGATCCAGAAAGGTTCAAAAGACAATCACCAGTGAAAACCGGAGACTCACAGAATCAGAGTGGCTACAGAAAAAAAAGAGGCTGCAATCCGGACCATGCGAAGACAAGGATACTGTCGGAAGGGCATTAAAATGTAGTCACGCAATGCTGATGATGTCACCAATTTGAGAACAAAGTATAATTTGCACGGTTTGACGTGATATGATAAGCGATCGTTATATTTAATCAGCGTGATTTACTGCAATGCTTTTTTCCCTTATAGCAAAAGTGGATGTTACTTGTTCAGAACATTTTCCAGTGAAAATTCATATGTTGGTCACACTTCCAAAAGGTATAATGTGTGATTGCGAATGCCAGTGTCCACACCGGCGGCGACTGACAGCCGCACATTTCCCTCGAACATCGGATTAATCCGCGCTGTGCCGTATAATAATTCTGCTAATAACTGCAATTGCAGATTTTGAACAGAGATGGCGACAAAGAGAAAAAACTACGGACGACAGCTTTAAGTGAACTTAAAACAATCCTCACATAAACCCTTAATAAATGTCATATTTACATGTGCCCTTCCTTCCTGTCTAACAGGTAGGAAATATACAGAAATTAAATAAAGTTATCAAACAGTCTGCACTGCATAAATTATAAATTAAATATAGATTAATCTTTATATAAAGCTACAAAAGTTCTTTAGTCAAGAGCAGTGAGTAATTTTCTCTGTTCCCTTTGTTCTTTGATTAACATTAATGGCAGACAGCATTAGTGGCTACTGTCTCTTTAAGATCTGCAGATGCTGACCAACGCGGATCTCACACGAGCGTCTTTACGTTTATTTAAGACTTTAACTCATTCAAGACCGCTCTTATGAGGATACTCGACAAAATTGACATTTTGTTATATAAATGTATGTGTTATTGTTCGTTCAAGCGCTAAAGAGAACTCTATTCTGGTGTGCTGTCTGTGCGCACGATACTGGCACGCTATGGCAAGCCGTTTTAGCTTTTATTCAGTTCAAGGATATGAATTCTGGATATCAACAATTCAATTTTCACTAGTTAAAATTAAAAGTTATTGATATCAGGAATTAGATTTATACTAGTAACAATGGCAATTTTTGATATCAGGAATTACATTACCACTAGTAACAATGCTAATTCTTGATATCAAAAATTACACTTTTATTAGTTAAAATGTTAATTCTAGATATCAAGATTTTATTTTTGATATCAAGAATTTAATTATTGATATCTGTAATTGTATTTTTAGTAGTGAAATGTCACCATAGGCTGCCATTTAAAATCAATTGTTGATATCAAGAATTGATTTCTTACTAGTTGAAATTCCAATTTCACATATCAGAAATACAATTCTTACTAGTAAAAACCTTTATTTTTGATATCAAGAATTCAGTTGTCACTAGTTGAAATGTCTATTCTTGATATCAACAATTGAATTGCTACTAGTAACAATGTTAATTTTTGATATCAATAATTCCATTTCACTAGTAACAATGTTAATTTCTGATATCATGAATGTGATTGTTACTAGTAAGAAAGCCATTTTAGATATCTGAAATATTATTGATATCAGAAATACATTTTCAGATATCAAAAATGAAAAATGTTACTAGTAGCAATTCAATTGTTGATATCAAGAATAGACATTTCAACTAGTGACAATTGAATTATAAATATCAGTAATTCACATTTTTACTAGTAACAATGTAATATTGATATCAAAAATTATATTTCTACTAGTAAGAAATCAATTATTGATATCAACAATTGATTTTGAATGGCAGCCTATGGAGACATTTTACTAGTGAAAATATAATTACAGATATCAACAATTCAATTGTTGATATGAACAATTACATTTTTGATATCAACAATTACATTTTGATATCAAAAAATTTAATTGTTGATATCAACATTTCATATCCTGGAAATGAATAAAAGCTAAAACGGCTTGCCATAGGCACGCATCGGTGTGTGTGTGTGTCAGGACATTCACGGCAGCGCATTCTCTTTTGTCTTGTCGTGCTTTAATGGTTTAAAAGCGTTTGCATGAATAAGAGCAGCATGATCATATAATGTAACACTAGCCAAAGAATGACAAAAAAAAATATGGATGCTAAATTAATTAACGCGTTAACCTGGACAAAAATAAATCGCTTAGCATTGACAGCACTATTTATAACATTTAAAATGTAACCACTTTACCTGATGTAACATTTGTGCTGCGATCACAATTCAACAGAAGTTTGATTTTCCCTTTCATTTGTGTTTCATGTTCAGGACCCACGACACCAGTCACACTGCTGAACTTTCTACTTTCAAAATACACATTAATGGACTTCAGCTCATTTCCAGTTCCTCGTCACAAACAAGTGCATGTGAAACTGAGAGTGCAGGATGGGAAGACTCCACATTCTATGCCATATGTATACTTTTTTTTCTTTTAACTTTTATTTACATACTGTCTGTTGATCATGTCCTGTAATCTCCCACCTATAGTCCCAGGTATTTTACTGAACCCAGTGTAAACTGCAAATCAGAAATAAACAAACACAATGGTGTATGTTGCTTTGGATAAGAAATGTCTATAATATAAACAAATGTTCTAGTGACTGGTCACAGCATCTGAGAATCACAGGTGATGTCTGCAATACATAACTTTTCTGATGTCAGGTTTTTTCTGCTAGGAAATACATAACTTTATACAAAATGTTATGCTTGTCATTTCATGATTGTTAAGCCAAAAAAGAACCAAAGATTTAGCATATATTTTATTTGTTTCCCCCTGCTTAATGCTTATGTATAAAAGTATACATTTACTGATATTTTTAGATTGTTTATTAACACATACAAAAATGATAGAACACAAATAAATGATAGTGGGTTAGATTGTCATTGTAATCCTGATAACCCTGCTTGGGGGGGGGGGGGGGGTATAGAAGATTGTACATAAAAAGAAAAGTTAAAAGTTAAAGGAATAAATGTCCACAGCTTTGTGGTGTTGTAGTCTTCTCGCTCTACCAATGTAAGACTCATTTTGTTCAGCTCTGATTCACAAACAGCTTTATGAGCATCAGAAAGTCTTCATTGCTGTCCTCAGCCTTCACTGGGACGATTCTTTGACTTTACTAATACCTCATGCTCATTATAAATCATATCACATTAAACTGATGACATATTTTTACAAAACTGAACCTCGAGTCTTTAGAGCAACCTGTGTTTCAGCATTTACAAGCCCGCTGGTGTGTCCATGCAGTTTCACTCTTCTGTTGCTCATGCTGCTTTACACTCCATCCTGGATGAAGGATCTTTGGTCTCCTCCAAGAATAACAACTATAGCCATATAAATGCAAGCAGCCATTAAGGGGCCAAGCACGACAGCAGGAGTTACAAGTCAATTTAATAGGACATAGCATTATTTAATGTAACAACTGTAAAAATGACTGAGACAGGGAGGATTCCAGACTGAAATAACAATAAGACAGATTTCACTGATTTTTTTCAGATTTCACAACACAATCCTGCCAAAATAATGGATTTCATCACAAAGAATGATGTACCTAAACCGCATGGTTGAATAGTTAAAGGCAAAAGAAAATAATTTGAGCTGTTTTGTGCTATAGAGTTTAAGTGACAGAACCCAAGTGTGGTCTAGGGACTTCACAGACTCCCACGACACGAGAAGAAGAAGAAGACAACGAACAAACACTGCAGATGCTTGGCCCCTAAAATAAAACATACATATAATAACTTACTCAACAAGAACACAACAGCCTCTTTAAAGAGCATATTGATTGAAACGGCAACACAATCTATCAGCTTCACTAAATCTTTTGTAATAAAAACAAATCTGAACAGCAAGCAAAGACAAAAACCAGAAAATGACGTGCAGCGCATGAGCGTCCTGCACCTTAAAAACAGCTCCGGCTCTTAGTCACTCTCTCACCAACACTCGTAGTGCTCGCTCGCCCGCTCTGGCCGTCTCTAATCTGCTGTGGACTGGGTTCGGGTTAGATGCTCGAGTCTCCCAGTCTCGTGCTGAGGAGAGATGCGTCCCCTCAGTGGAAAAGTGCAGAGAAGGGAAATACAACATGATTTTTATGTGGCTTTGAAAAAAAGAATGAGGGACTTAACTTACTGTATAACAGCACTGATTGTTTTTAAGTATCTCTTAAAGCAACACTAAAGAACTTTTCCTCTTTGGTCGCCTTACAGGTTGGAAGCGGAATTGTCCATTACCGCTGTGGTAAATAATTTAGCCTACCGCCCGCCTACCGCCGCACGCACGCGCGCTGTTTATCCAGCGCCGGCTCTGGAATGAACAATGTCCACAGACAAGTTAGAGTATGATTTATGATTTCATGAAAGTATGATGTATTGCAACATCAGAAACGAAGAAAAACAAAATTATGACTATTGTAACGCTTGGCGTAAAACAAGCCAAATTTGTAGTTTTCTTATGTCTCATTCGAACTACAGAAACGCGACCCGGTCTAGCAAACTTGCATAGTGTGGTTATAGCAGATCTAGGACCGCAAAGCGGAGGCAGAAGTGCCGTTCACCCCTGTTACGACTCGATGAACCACTGATACGGTTTTGGAAACATTATTTTAAGGTAAAAAAGTGTTCTTTAGTGTTGTTTTAAGGTGATTAAAATTATTCTGTATGTGCTTTCTTGTGTGTTGGCGAGCATCTCTGTCTCTTTAATCTTCAACTTTTTCATTTCTTCAGTCATTTTTAGGCATCTGTCTTTCTCTCCTACTCTCAAAAATCAATAAATATAAGTAAAGTTTCTCAAGTAGATATTATGGTAGAGTTGAAAACATATCTTAACATTAAAAAGGTAAAAGACGTCAAGGTTTAGTATAAATATGATTGTCCTTCCAGTTGTGCTTGATTGTACAGTACAATGACCAGTGCTTTTGAGCCCAAATTGTTAAGAGTGAATCATTGGGTATGCAGAAGTGTAAAGTCCAGCTTCAGAAAGTAAAAGTCCTCCTCCGTAGTTTGTTCCAATCATCTGGATTTGCTAATTAACAGAGTTTTTCAGCCAGGAGACAGAACTGATCAGTTAAATCAGCTGACTGGAATAAACATATGACGGACTTTTACTTTCTAACCCCTGGACTTTACACCTCTGTGCGTATGTATATTTAGAAGAATATGGCTGTGTGTGTGTGTGTGTGTGTGTTGCACAGTCCTACTCCTGATTGAGGGAGGTATTCATCACAAGGTTACGGTGTAGATTTGGATTCTGACTGTGTCGGTTGCGGCTCCGAACAGAGGAGAATGTAGTGTCACACCCTGGAACTTTGCACTTGTGAAGGAGGCGAAGGTGCACCGTTTTGTAATGAGCCCTGAATGTGCCTTTGTTGCTGTAAACCTTCTGACAGAGATGGCAAGTGATGGGAGACGAGCTGTGAGACTGCAGGCTGAGGCACGGTGGAGACGCTTGGACACTGAGCCCGTCGCAGCTCTCGTCACTGTCCTCTAGAGGGAGCCCTTCTTCACTGCCCATGTCTGAGTCCCAGGACGAGTGTGCGCTTCCTCTGGTGCTCAGGTCCAGCACAGCTTCGTTCTCCACAGCACCCTCTGCTGGCTCAGTTGCTCTCTCCACGGATTTGCTCATGGGAAAGACGAGGCCTGTGCGGTGACTGGCTTTGAGGATGACAGACATCTGACTGACTGACATCTGCTCTTTGTGAGGGAGATCTGGATGCTCTCTGCGGAGAGAAGATGTTCCTGAATAATCTTTGGTCAACAGCCTGTGGTGCAGATTCAGGTTTGCACTGTGTCTAGAGAATTAAAAGCAAAAACATTTGAAGAGAAAACCAACACATGTATTCGTTTCTAACTTTTTTCATGTATAAAAGCAATCATCAACTTTTAGCAGGCCCGACTCCACAGGCCCACCCCAACCTCACGGCAAATAACGTCCGATTGCTAAACGATTGCGATGTTCAAATCAGCTGCAGATTTTGAGGGAGATCATGCTTTCGGCTGTTTGGTATCAAAAATCTACTTGTTATTTAGAAACCAGAAAGTAGTATTGGAACCTGACCATGGTCTCCGTAAACATCCAAACATTCAAACGATTCTAAACTGTTCAAGGGCAAGAAGACGTGAAATAAACTCAATTCGGTATGTGCACACAAAGTGCATCACACACAGAAAGATACGTCTCACACAGTTCTCTTTTGTCAAGCTTAAACAGACGAATACACACAGTTTTGGCGAGTATGCTTGTAAGCACAGTCTTAACTGCGTTAAAATAAAAAGTCTTAATGAACGTAAACAGTTAAG
>JARPMJ010008896.1:0-31267 GCA_033366665.1 Phoxinus dragarum | reverse complement strand
GATTTCTGAATGTAACGTAGTATCCCGACATATCACATGCATGACCAATGGAAAAGTCTATTCCCCTAATTAAGCTAAACAATGTGCTTAGTTAAACTCGGCAAATTGCATGCTTCATTATCAATACTGTCCTCATTATGCTTTCAGTCACAATACACTATTGTCCAAAAATATTTGACTTCACCCGTGCATCCCTTTCTTCGTTCGCCATGCTGGATTGAAAGCTTCATTGAGGCTTGTAGCAATAATGACTGCTGCTTTTCGATCAATGAATCGTGATTCTTTAATACACTTCATTCGTTGTGTGACCAGATGAGAGCGTTGTCTCTTTCTCCATTACAACACACACACACACACAAAGAGACATGTAATATGACACCAAACATTCCTTTCCCAAGATAAGCACACACACACCAAGAGACTTTATTCAACAGAATCATATTTAAGACATTAACGAATGGACTTGATATTTTTCTGTGTTGCTATTTATATGTCATGACAGGTTTGGGATTTAATGTAAGTTTTAATGTGTACTAATCAAAATCTAAATGCTTCTAATCTGTATATTTTATGTAACTTTGTTATTCCTAAACGTAACCGGAATGTGTTTCATATCATTTTAAATCTCTAAACCTAACGGAGTTGAATCTCGATAATAGACTGCAATGGTATGATTATTACTATATGAATCCTTTCCAGTCCTAGAAATGACTAAACCCAAAGCTCTGTCATAAATCTGCACAGCTGCGCTCTTCTTGACAAGACAAAGAAAGTTCCCGCTTTCGAATCACTGAAGGTGATTGGCTGCTCGCGGAGCACGAAGGTGGAGCTATACATTCTTTAAAACCCAAAAGCTCCCCCAAAATCCCCCCTTCTGCTCTTCTCGTCTGCCAGTCATGTGAACAGTCTGCGATACCGACTCCTCTGGAGTCCGTCTTCTTTTATTTGTTTTACTAAGTTTCTTTTGTTTAATTTTCAAATTCCACTTTGTTCGTTTCCACCTACGAGTCAAACGAGCGAAGCCTGAATTCCTTCAGCAACTACCCTTCCAAAGAGACCTTCTTCAAAACTCCCGCGAACAGCTTGCTCTGGCAACAAGCACGCGCGCCTCAGCACGAGCGCGCGCACTCTGCTCCGAGAACACGCACAGGCTGGACACAGCTCGTGCACACAAACGAACCTTTTGCAAGTATCAAGCTCTAACCGAGTTTTAATGTTTTAAGGTGTTTCGATTGATGTCTCTCTCAAAGGTCTGTGATGTTTGCTGTTCTATGGTCACACGTGACCATTTTCTCTCTCTCTCTCATCCTCTCTCTCCCTCTCTCTCTGTCCCGCAATCAAATCGAGCGCGTGCCCCAGAGCACTCTCCGGCCCTCGATCTCATTCTCTCTCTCTCAACTTCTCCAACTCTCATCTGTTATTCGTTTGTCTTGTTTGTCCACATGTAAGTAAATGTACATAGATATATATAAAACGTGTATCTTGTGTAATAATCCGTTATATTCTGTAGTTTGCATTTATTAAAACAATATATTCAAGACTGTGTCTGTGAAAAAACGCTCGTAAAACCACAAAAGTCAATAAGGTAGATCAGAGCTACCGCGCTCCCTGTTTACTACATTAAGTAGTTTTAATTTTATAAACACCAGAAATATTAATGTTCACGGCCAGAAGGTTGGTGTTTCTTGGAGTTTATAAGGAAGGATAACTTTATTGAGAAATTAATCACTTAATCTGATGGTTGGTCGCTGGACGAACAACGATTTGATAATTACATTGGTTTCCCTTAAAGATTATCTCATAATCGAAGTTAAGTAAGATTATTGATATATGAATGAGGAATTATAATTCGTTGTGATTGATTATTCATATATTCATATAATCCACTTTCACTTTCGACAATTTAATGTAACTGAAATATGCAAAATATTAATCATACTCATGATTAGTTATTAAAATTCCCTATGGATCATTTGAGCTAATTCATCCGGACCCAGAGTCCGAAGCATAAGGCATTTACATTACAGGCTTCATTTCCGTTCTAATTAATCCGTATTGCGCAAATGGTGCGCAGAACCGTGCTCCTCGAATGCACTCTCAGGGGATTCCATATATGATTGGTTGAATGGTGAGCTCGCATCTTATTGGCTAAAGAGTACGACAGACCCGCGTGCATCAAGAGCTCTGCCAGGAAAGTCTCAAAAACACACACACACACACATCCGAGGCGATTCACACGTGAACGACGATTGCACATCCACATTCAGGGATAAACTCGTACATTTTAAACACTCAAAGGTTTTTGCACACAGTTGTATATCTACGAATTGTGTTTGGCATTTGTGAAATGTATTTTATGAATATATAATTTTATTTTGCGCATGTGAATTGTTTTTTGTGAAAAAAAACTTTTTTGTGTGTGTGTACGTGAATAAGGTTTCATGCATGTGAAATTGTCTATGCATGTGTGAATCAGGTTTTCTGCGTGAATTATTAATTATACTAATCTGTCTCCATAAACAGTTGTTTTTATTATTTTAGGAATGTGTCTGCATCACGCTCTCCTTCTCCAGCACCGCAGAGGGACACGCAGGTGTTGTTCAGTTCTCAATCGAGAATGATAGTAAGTGCACAGACGTAATATTTTACTGATGAAATGTAATTGTGTTTACATCGTCATAATATACAAGTAGGGCCTACCTATTCTTGTGTGAAATTACAAAAACGGTTGTCTTTTTTTAAATCCATGGCCATTAGTGATTGATAATGATAATACGGTTTCTTTTATTGTGTTATCAACAGATGTGACAATGAACATGTCCAAGCACCTGTCCCGAAGAGAGCCATGGCAAACAAGCAACAGGTCCAAGTCCACCCTGTCATGGAAAACCGAGACTGATGTTGACATGGTTGCACAGACTGCGTGATTCCTGCCCGCACGGGAAACTGGACTGCAACTGAGCTCTGTTGACTCACATTCGCCCATGAGTCTGTTTGTAACAGTATACACTACCTTTCTTTCTTTTTTTGAAAGGATGTGTTAAGTTATATTGTTAGAAAAGATTTCTATTTTGAATAAATGCTTTTCTTTTTAATCAGTGAATCCAAAAAAAGTATCACAGGTTATAAAAAAATATTAAGCAGCACAACGGTTTCCAACATTGATAATACCTGATTATCAAATCATGATATTAGAATGATTTCTGAAGGATCATGTGACACTGAAGACTGGAGTAAGGATGCTGAAAATTTAGCTTTGATCAAAGAAATAAATTATATTTTAAAGTATATTAGAATAGAAAATCATTATTTTAAATTGTAATAATATTTCACAATATTACTGTTGTTTCTGTATTTTTGATCAAATAAATGCAGCCTTCTACCAAAAATATAAAAAATGGTAAAGTGTCCAAACGTTTGACTGGTACTATATGTTTATATATGTACGGTAGCACTGTGGTCTTGTGAGGCACAACATTTAGTTCCTCCACATAGAGGAATTATAATAATAAAAAACAGATTTAAAAACAAAACCTTTGAATCTCTTCTCATTAGGGCTGGGCGATAAAACGATAACGATAATTATCGCGATATAATTTTTCTCGATAAAACGATATCAAGAGTTCGATAAATGTTCGATAATGTTTTTGCGCCAAAAGCGGAACGAATCTCATTTGAACCGCGCGCGCCACACGGACCGTTTATCCGCTCGGCTCAAAGTTCAAACGGCAGCGCGAGCGCGAGCTGAGCTCACTCGAACAGGCGCGTTTACTCTGATCGGTCTCGGTCACTAAATCCAGTGAGAGCGCTTGAATTCAGCGAGGAACACAAATGTCTCAGTGATTTAAACCAGTTTAAAGGCAGATGAGACCGCGCTGACGAACAGAAGAAGCACTGTGCGCAACGATACAGTCAGAAGGCTTTTCCGTCTAAGTTACACATTCCCATCATTTACCACGGATTTAACGTTACTGTAACGTTAGCCTAGAAACCATGAAATGTGGGATATATATATATTGAATTGTATAATATTATTAATGTAGACAATGTATTAAAGGACTAATGGAATATAATTAGTTTTTAATAATGTATTTAGGCTACTGGTTTTCATAAATACCATAGAAACCATAAAGTTACATTTTATTTGTGGTTATCATGATCTAAATGCATGATGCTGGATGACCAATAGTTAATTTTAATAAAACTAAAGAATATTACATTTTACCAAATAAAAATAATGTTGTTACTTTTTTTTAACAGATGTTACTGTTTTTGTTAATGAACATAAATTGTATAAAGTAAATCTGCATCCTAACTCAAGCTAATACTACTGAAATAATTTGTGAAATGTAAATTGCTGTTTGGCAAGTGTTTGTCATGATATGTTCTGACAATAAAGAGTAGTTTAAAAACACAACGCTCTGGTTTCTACAGCTTTCATTTAGGAGTACAAATCTTTCTTTAAACTTGAAATAAATGAAGATTTGACATTTTTCGATAATTATCGATATCGACTGATATAAAAAAAAATATCGTGATATTTTTTTTTGGCCATATCGCCCAGCCCTACTTCTCATTCTCAGATTCTCCTCTCTGCCTCACAGCACCGTGATGGGGCATTAGCCATTGGGGGAGTGTCTATTGTCTCCCCTCATTCATATTCATGGTCATCAACACCTCTACGTATACAGCAGTACTGGCACAAAAACTGACTTGCAAAGTTTAAATCATTATATTGTTGTTTTGTGAAAGAGTGATCAGAATGATTTTCACATTATTTTGTAGTAAACATTCTAGCCTACAAGAATGGTAACTCAAAAGTCTTGTGCCAAACTATTCAGTATGAGTTATATGGGCTTATTGCAGTGACAATTTCCCCCCCAAAACTTACTAACCACGAATAATATTTTTTTTCTATAAAATGCAAACATGTAACTTCCATTTTGCTCACATATTATTGTAGCAGAGTTTGTGCTGAATACAGCATGATTATGTGTTGGCCAAAGGTATGTTGTAAGTAGCTGAGATAAGCACAAATGTCAGGGCATATCAAAACCTCTCAAGGGCCCCAAAAACCCCTCAGACCCCAGAGGGTTAAGGACCGAGATTTGTACGTCTGTCAACGTTAGGGACTTTGCTAGATTCACGATAAGTTTGTGGCTACCACATTTCGGGCTGTCTGGGCTAGCTAGTTTAAATGTTTTGCCCAGTGTGTGAGCAGCGCTTTAGCTGTTGCCGGTCTCCTATGGATGCCATATTTTTCCACGTGCAAATGTGTGGCAGCTAAGAGAGGTATGGAGTTGCAGTGTTTCTTAATACAAATACAAAAATACAAATATGTTCTATCATGTCCTGCTCAATTTGTGGTAATGTTCTGGAAAAATTAATTAATGGGACCAAGATCTCCGTTTGTGGCAAAACTTTTTGCGCCGTTCTGTAAGCTTTCTGAATTTCCGTGATGGCCGCCATCCTGTATCTCTGACTGCGGTTGTTGATCCCAAACGCCAAAATGATTTTATCCGGCACTGTGGTTAATGTGGCCCTTTCCAGCAGATAGCTAGCGTGCTGGAATTTAGCCCCAGGGAAACTGTCGACCTGGAGCAAGGGCTCATCATAAAAGGGGAACCTAGAGAGGTTAGAATCCCCAATAATCACCAGTTTCCTTTTTAAGGTGAGGTTCCAATCAAGCATTTTACTCGTGGTGTTGATGTGGCGTACTGGGCAGTCAAGCGGGCTAGGGGAAAGACCTGTATGTTCTGGTGTTTGGACCCCCTCCATGTTAATGACTGGTATAGAAGGGCTTATGTTTATCTCGTCTCTAGGTATAGAAGAAGCCGAAGGAGATGCCTGTTGCAGGACGCTGGGTTCACCCTGTTCAACCCCGATGACTTCCCTGGACTGTTGAACCGGACCAGGTAATTGGTCCAGTTCTTTAAGGAATTCAGAAAGTGGTGAAGGTGGCTTTTGTGGGGATGGTGAGCCTTCTGAGAAAAGGAGGACGCTGTGCTGAGAATGGTCTGAATGCGCGATTGGCGTGGACATTTGTGGAAAGGGGACCGAAGCTGGCTCTGATAAATCCCCAGGGGAGCTGAGTGGGGCCCGAATTGGTGCAGGTGAAGTCTCCCCTACAGGGAAGGAGGGCAGCACATTCTGCTCTGAGCAGTGCCGAGCCTGAGGCTCTTCCTCCTGGGGCACAGGGACTAAAACAGAGAGTTCTGGCAACGGTGTCTCATGCCGGCTCTGGGGTTTCACTGAGACTGTAGTAGAGTTTTCCACCACTCTCCCTAAGTGGCGGCTCTTGTGTGTCTTCTTTCTTTGTTCGCAGGGTGGGGGTGCCTCAGCCTGTATGGGCTGAAGGGCTTCAGGAAGACCCTGTGGGGGTATCTCCTCCTCAAAGGACCAGTCCCCTCTATATGGAGGGGGTGAGCTCACCTTGGGTGGTGCAACGAGTGATGGAGAGGTTTGTATTTCTACGTGTTTCTTATTCACCCCTTGTATTACAGAAATGTCAGCAACAGGCTCGATAGACATGGATGTAGGAGAATGTGTGGTCACCGCACTGGTCGAAGCCACTACTGCAGCGTAGGTGCGTGAAGGAAAAATCCCTTCTACCACCATTGGAGCATTCTGTGTTGTAGTGTTATCTGACACTGGAATCTCCGCCACAATAAGGGCCTCCGCTTGCTCAATGGCTTCCGCGCTGACTTTACCCCTGTAATTTCTGTCAGCCCAATGAGAGGCCACTTCAAATGCTTCCAGCCAGTCAGTTTTGATTAGTCTGTGTGCGGATAGTCTTGATGGTGGCCTCGATCCGTTCTTCGTAGTGCTGTTCTAAAATTAATTGTGTGGTAAAGGCCCAGTTTGTCGCATTACCCTGTAAGAGCTGCGTGACTCGTTTGTTCGGAAAGGCCGGTCTCACTGTTTCTATCAGAAGGTCTGTGAGTCTCTTGAAGGTGACCTGTTGGTTATTCTGTACCGTTGTGTTGACACTTTCATGGCGGTGTACCAGCCTGACAAGCTCATAAAATAACTTAATAGTGGCTTTGAGTTGGGGTGGTGCTAGAATAAAATCTGAATTTCCTCTTATGTTTATCCCTGTCTCTTCTGTTTGTAACTAATCGTGATTCCCTTCCCTTTCTAGGTTGGTTCCTGCCATGTGGGTGAGTATGGTCTCGAGGTGTAACAGTCTCTGGCTTAAAGGAAAACTCCGGCGCAAAATGAACCTTTGGTCTAATTACACATTGTTACCTAGTCAACCGTTATCTGAGATTTGTTTTCATGATTATCGAATGTAAATGGTTTTATCTCTAAAAACACTTTAGCCTATAACGCTAGTATAACGCTAGCATATAGGGCATAGAGTAATGACAAATAAAAATCGCTTGTTAATACCACTAACCAGGCTCAAAATAGCCCCACACTAACACGGTAGCATAATGAGGGTCCCTACCTTCAAACTGAAGCATTGAGAACTTTGTCAGTGTCCAGACAGTTTAATAAGAAGATATTTTATACATACAGTCAACTTCGCGTATACCGGCAGAAGCCATCTTTGAAAAACAGTCTCTATCAGTCGATCTACGAACGCCGATCCAAGTGTGCTGAACTGTGTAGAATCTCATATGGCCCAGCGCACTTGGATCGGCGTTCGTAGATCGACTGGTAGAGACTGTATTTCAAAGATGGCTTCTGCTTGTATACGCGAAGTTGACTGTATGTATCACTCACACCTTATCCAGTCCCCCCCACTAATTGAAAATAACTCCCCACAGTAGATGCATTCTGTATCTTCTTTCGTCTTACTCTTAACTTCAGCTGCGCTTTTGCGTTTAACTTTTTACTGTGTGCCTTTGTTTCGAGCAGCTATCTTGTCCTCCAACATTTTTTTGTATGGCGAGGAGGTCAGCACAGCTGAAGATTCACATGCCCTCTTTCGTGGCTGCAGCTCTTCTAGAATCGAGGAGGGTGACTGACTCTGTCCTTTAAAAAGGAATAAAAAATACATTAGAATACAGAAACCCACTAGGGCCTGTCAAAAGAACACACACACACACACTTTTGTGATGAATAAGATGATGATGATGTAATAGAGGTTGTAATACAAATTAAATGACCAGCTGGAGTGTCTTGTCGTGACTGGAAGAATTTTTCTTTAGAATTCTTTAGAATACATATTTTTTCTTACCATGTTCAACTGCCCTCTGGAGACTTGTCCCAGGTTGTGGTTGGGAGAGGGCGCTAGTGCTACGGACCACAGATGATTCACTGGGGTCTGTCAAGAAAAACACACACACACACACACACACACAATTTAGTGATGATGAAGATGATGATGACGACGATGACACTAGCATTATAGTAATAGAAGTTGTAATTGTTTACCAGCACTTTCCTCCTCAATCTCCCTGCTGTCCTCGAGGGTTGGATCTGGCTCCTCAGTTACTTCGGCTCCTTCAAAGTCTTCATCTTTGTAGACGAGTAGTTAACCCTCTGGGGTCTGAGGGGTTTTTTGGGGCCCTTGAGAGGTTTTGACATGCCCTGACATTTGTGCTTATCTCAGCTACTTACAACATACCTTTGGCCAACACATAATTATGCTGTATTCAGCACAAACTCTGCTACAATAATATGTGAGCAAAATGGAAGTTACATGTTTGCATTTTATAGAAAAGAAATATTATGCGTGGTTAGTAAGTTTTGGGGAAAAAATTGTCACTGCAATGAGCCCATATAACTCATACTGAATAGTTTAGCACAAGACTTTTGAGTTACCATTCTTGTAGGCTAGAATGTTTACTACAAAATGATGTGAAAATCATTCTGATCACTCTTTCACAAAACAACAATATAACGATTTAAACTTTGTAAGTCAGTTTTTGTGCCAGCACTGCTTTATGCGTAGGGGTGTTGATGGCCATGAATATGAATGAGGGGAGACAATAGACACTCCCCCATCAATGGCTAATGCCCCATCACGGTGCTGTGAGGCAGAGAGGAGAATCTGAGAATGAGAGGAGATTCAAAGGTTTTGTTTTTCAATCTGTTTTTATTGTAATTCCTCTATGTGGAGAAACTAAATGTTGTGCCTCACAAGACCACAGTGCTACCGTACATATATAAACGTATAGTACCAGTCAAACGTTTGGACACATTACCATTTTTAATATTTTTGGAAGGCTGCATTTATTTGATAAAAAATACAGAAACAACAGTAATATTGTGAAATATAATTACAATTTAAAATAATGATTTTCTATTTTAATATACTTTAAAATATAATTTATTTATTTGATCAAAGCTGAATTTTCAGCATCGTTACTCCAGTCTTCAGTGTAACATGATCCTTCAGAAATCATTCTAATATCATGATTTGATAATCAGGTATTATCAATGTTGGAAACCGTTGTGCTGCTTAATATTTTTTTATAACCTGTGATACTTTTTTCAGGATTCACTAATTAAAAAGAAAAGCATTTATTCAAAATAGAAATCTTTCCTAACAATATAAACTTAACACATCCTTTCAAAAAAAGAAAGAAAGGTAGTGTATACTGTTACAAACAGACTCATGGGCGAATGTGAGTCAACAGAGCTCAGTTGCAGTCCAGTTTCCCGTGCGGGCAGGAATCGCGCAGTCTGTGCAAACATGTCAACATCAGTCTCGGTTTACCATGACAGGGTGGACTTGGACCTGTTGCTTGTTTGCCTCGGCTCTCTTCGGGACAGGTGCTTGGACATGTTTATTGTCACATCTGTTGATAACACAATCAAAGAAACTGTATTATTATCATCATCAATCACTAATGGCCATGGATTAAAAAAAAGACAACAGTTTTTGTAATTTCACACAAGAATAGGTAGGCCCTACTTGTATATTATGACGATGTAAACACAATTACATTTCATCAGTAAAATATTACGTCTGTGCACCTACTATCATTCTCGATTGAGAACTGAACGACACCTGCGTGCCTCTCTGCGGTGCTGGAGAAGGAGAGTGTGATGCAGACACATTCCTAAAATAATAAAAACAACTGTTAGTATACATTATCCAAAGATGGGCGATTAATGGGTATGGACGCACAATGCATGTAGTCTATATATCTGTTAATGGCCCATAGGACGGAGAAATATCTATTTATGGGCCATAGATCGCGTCACCGCGAGCTGTTGATGGCCATATAGACCGCACGCATTTAGAGCATTTCAAACATGTACATCATCTGTGGCAATATTTTAGCAAGATAAGTGTCATAGGCTAACCAAAACCAAACATTTATATATAAAAATATAATGTCTAGTATTTAGACAGTAGGCCTATCACATTTTACCGGAGGCTGAAATATATTTGCACGAAATCATATTTACACCTAAGCAGATATTCGCAAATAAGCTACATTACGCAAAAGTCAGTATTTTTAGCATGATAATCAGTGTCATAAGCTAATCAAAACGGAGTGAAATATAACCTAATACAAATATGTTTAGAGAGTAATATCACATTGAAACAGTTTACACGACCATATACGAATGTTAGGGATATTGTAAGGCAATCTTTCCTGTAAGATGTCAAAAGCTAACCAAAACTAAGCAAAATATAGTCTGAAAATTCATATGAGTTCTATATAATCAGAAAAAGAATTATATAACACTAAACAACTTACTCGAACTTGTATCCTCTGTGGGATCAATTCAGTCTTGAAAATGCAGCCGTTCTCCGTCTGAGATGCAACCGTTTCTCTGAGGAAAAGGTGAATTCTTCCTCGCTGTCCATAATCATCTGGAGGACGACTTTACCGGAGAAGCGTGCCATCCTCAAAACGCGATGAACTATCCGTGAATCTGACGAAGAAACTGCGTGTTTCATGGCATTGATTGGAGGGCGTGTGCGAGGCATATAGATCACCTAAACTATAAGCATGTGAATAGCGCCGGGGGGCGTGTCGGCCTCAGCTCATTAAAAATAATGAAGGGAAAACGAAAAACTGCGCCTCTCCTTGGTTTCAAACGGTGGTGTTTTTTTATATATTTAAAAGAAGAGAATTCTAGCTTCATAAAGACAAATGTCTCGTTCCTGAGTGACAAGTATTCGCTGAGTTACAGTTCATTTTCGGACGCGTTTCAGAATGGACTTCCCTGACAGAGAGAAGGCAGAACTCGCATCATGTTTATTTTTCTTTATTTGGCGAAAGACACAACACTTTGTTTTTATTGTGAGTATACAAAAAAAAAATAGAAACTTAACTGGATCGAATGATGTAAAACACTTAAATGTAAGATCAAAACCAACAGTATTTTGAATCTCTTTTGCACTGATAAGAAAAAAAGCGAGCAGATAACGCCGGCGTGATTGCCGACCCCAGAGGGTTAATACAGGACACCATGTGTCAAAATGATTGATGGCTTCCGGTTGACCTTGACCTTTTCCGGTTGACCTTCCGGTGTCTATTGTTATGGATTGACCTATTGACCCCACCCATCCAATCGATCATGTGTTTTGACAGGTTGTGCATCCGGTGTCTATTGATAAGGATTGAGCAGTTGACCTATCTATCCGATCAATCAAGTTTGAAGCTGTTGTTATAGGCCATGCGTCAGCATTCCAGAGTGCATTGTGGTTTCCTGTGTAATGTGAGACGAAAAAGTCTGTCACAGGGGCTCCCCCCTACCTCTGCAAGTGTGTCACAGGCGATCCCCCTACCTCTCCATGTCTGCTCTGACATCTGAAACAATGTTACACAAACACGATCTATCGTTTAAAATATCATGCAAATGAAACTAAAGTTGAAAAACATACTGTTCTTTATAAATCTATAAATGAAATGGTTATAAAACAATTTAAGTAAAGTTGAAAACATACTGTTAAAATTGTATAACTGAAATGGTTATAAAATAAGCATCTTACTAAAACCTCATTCAAAAGTCTGATGATTTTAAAATAGCTTACTAAAAAATCCGCTGAATCAAACATTTCAGTTAAAAGTTTTAAAACAAAAACAGTGTTTTTCATGAATAAGCTTACACTGTCTATAAAACTATACGGTCGTGATTATACTATCTATAAAAGTAAATGCGTCGTGCCTCTATCTATGCGTGTCCGTGTATGCATGTCTGTGTTTGTGTGTGTGTGTGTGTGCGTGATTGTCAGGGTGTCAAAGCAGTAAACACTCATTATCTCTGATAGCCTACACACGGTTTGAATAGCCATTTGTTTAAAAACACTGATGCGGACATTTTACAGTCCGTTTGACTGGTTGAATTAAAATATAGTTGGTTAGTTAGTTAGTCTATATCCTGTCTTACAATACGTATCCTGACTTTGCGATCTGTATTCGCAGAATCGACCGTAACATCGATATGATGTCTTTGTCTTCATTATCTCCGCTGCACATGTCTGATCATGTCAGTCGTTTGTTTAAAAAAAAACACAGCTGGTGATCATTTTCGCGGCCCATTTGACAGGCTTGATTAAATTATGACACTATGGCTATGATCTGTTCCATCTAGTGTGAGATAACGGCTTCCTGGACACAAATTTATTACTTATGCAATACCTCCATCTAGTGGCGAAAGAGTCGTGTTTTACACCTCAGCCTACAGGTGTATAAATAACGCTTGGATTCCTGCTAAACCATCAAAATTTTGCCAACTACCATCTCTACCGGTCATCTCTACACACCTTTTTCAAGATGCAAAAAAGTAAGTGTTTTATATATTATATTAATATACTGTTTTTATACATTAGGAATAATTCATTACTGGTTTAAGCATTGATTGAGTAGCTGCTGGGGCTGTTATTGCATTGTTTTATCTAAAAAGATTGTTTTAACTATATTATTTTTTATCAGCCCTCTGCTGTTTTTAACTGTATTGTCTGCTATTGTTGTCTTTATCTGTTATTTTAACCGCTTTGGGTTTATCTGTTATTTCTATCTGCAGTCTGGTGTTTTTAACTGTTTGTCTGCTATTGTTGCCATTATCTGTTATTTTTACCCGCTGTCTGATGATGGAGGGTTCATCTGTTAAAATCTCTATCGTTGTTATGATATTCATTTTGTGCATATACACATATTGTTACCCCCACGGCTTTTATCATGAAAAGACTAGGCCTTCCTTAAAGACTAAGTCTTCCATCTGTTGATTGTATAGCCAGCATACTACAATGTTTTTCTATGGTCGACAATAAACAGACAAAAAAAATGTCTTACCTTTATCGTTTCCCTTATACTATCGCTGGTGTAGACCGATCTCATTTCGATGTTCTATTATAGTTCTTGGCTTAGCATATATCTTCTATGTGCTAACTGTGGTTCTCTTACGTAGAGTTCTCTCCTACTGCGTCGAAGAGACGCTACGGGAAAGATATTTCTTTTTCGAGATTGAAGCCTAAAATTAATCCTTAATTTTGTAAATATGTAAAACGCTTTTCTGTAGCATACAACCTTAGGCGGAGCAAATCACGCGCCCATTGGCTGCTCCGCCAGAAAAGCACAGCCTATGCGAGGCCAGTGACGCTGACCAATGAGGACGCTTCGCGCCCTCTGCGTCACCTCCCGCCGAAACGGGCGTGGTCTAGGCCTATAAATATGAGCATAGCTGTCTTCCACACTGATTTTCTATTCTTCACGAAGCTACACGCATCGTAGGACCGGATTCGAGCCACCACAGCCGTCTGAAACAAGCACCTCTGCAGGACGAGCCCTTACCTGAAGCCGCTGGTCTTCGCCGCCTTCAGCCGCCGTTCCCTGCTGCGCTTGGAATATCCTTTTCTATCTTTGTGTGTGTTTTGTGTGTGTTCGCCGCCGCGTCACACATTTTTTCTCACAAAAGAGCAACGAGTGTCTTTCTAAAGATGCCTCGTGATTCCTGCGGCTCCTGCCGAGCCACGCTCATCGACGGGGACCACCACGTGCTGGGTGTTTCCTGCTTGGGCGAGGAACATGCAGCTATTGCTCTCGGTGATGGCGGCTGCCATCACTGTGACATGATGCCAATCGCGACTCTGCGGACTCGCCTTGCATCTTTCACGGAAGCTGCTCTTCCACCCCCTGTAGCGCCGCGCCGTAAAAAGCGCCGCGCTCAGCGGGTCCCGGAACCTCCCTCCACGAGGAGCTCGCCGCCGCCGCCGCTAGCTCCCCTCTCCGCTTCGTTGGAGTCGCTCTCCGACGGACAGAGGCCGCAGCCCGCCGCCTTGTCTGTCATGGACGACGACCAGCTAGCCGTATCTGAGGGGGATGACGACTGCTGTTCGCTTCTCGCTTCGGGAAGCGAGGGATGGGCGAGCTCCGTGGACCTCCCCTCCCCCGCTGTCCCGGAACGCCGAGGAGGGAAGAAAAGCATCGAGGTTTGAAAAGCATCGAGTTGATGCGTCTGCTCACACAGGCCGTGTCGAGCCTCGGCCTCGATTGGTCGACGCCCGAAGAGCCTGCCTTCAACCGGCTGGATGGCTGCTTCCTCTCTGGAGACCGCGCTTCGCCCCCCTCCAGGCACGCCCCGTTTCTTCCTGAGCTTCATGAAGAGGTGGCGAAATCATGGAAGGCGCCTTTTTCAGCCAGAGTACGTACTTCTGCCTCGCCAGCATTCTCCGTTGTGGACGGTGCTCGAGACAGAGGCTACCATGCTCTCCCTCCGGTCGAGGAGGCCGTAGCGACTCACTTTTGCCCACCCTCTGCTGGACGGCGGGCTAAGGGAGTCCTACCATCCAAAGCTTGCCGCACGTCGTCAGCTTTGAACGTATTCCGCCGCCGGACAAGCTGCATCGGCGCTGCAAACCATGGCGGTGCTTCAAATCCACCAGGCCAACCTCCTCCGAAAAAGACGGTGTTCGGGTCCCGCTGCAGCCCTAAGTTCCGTGTTTGTACCAGTGTATTTAGCAGCCAACAAACCGGCCGTAAAGCCCGTTTGCCTGCACACAAACGCCGTTTTCACGGCGACCCAGATAAATCTGAAAAAGAGTCTAATTTCTGGTGTTCCGGCCACGGCCGATGGTGTAATGTGTGTAACTGCAATGCCCACCCAGTGCCCATTCATTCACACAAGCACAGCCCCGTACAACACAGGGTTTGCACACATAAAATTGACTTATGTCGATTGTGCTTTACATGTAGTGAGCGTGCCCACTGTCCAGTGCCCACAACCACTACACACTGCACGCTCCGCGGTTTCTGTAAAAACGAAACCAACGAACGGTCAGTCAGTTCACCATCATCATTATCATGAATTTTATTTATAATGCACTATACATTTGACATCAAATCTCATAGTGCTACAAAAACAAATATATATATATATATATAAATAAAAACAGAATAAAACAAAAACAAATACGCAAATACTTAAAAATAATTAAAAATACGCTTTTCTAAAAAGAAAGGTTTTCAGTTTTTTTTAAAAACATCCGCAGACTTAGGAGCTCTGAGTTGTTCTGGGAGAGCATTCCACAGACGAGGAGCGGATGCTTTAAAAGCCCTGTCGCCCATAGTTTTGAGCCGTGTCCTAGGTGTAACCAGGAGGTGCCGTTTGCCTGCTCTGGTCCGAGTAGAGGTGTGTAGGGAAAGGAGATCAGTAAGGTATGTGGGGGCCGCACCGTGAAGACAGTAGTGGGTGTGCACGAGGATCTTATATTCTATACGGAAGTGAACAGGGAGCCAGTGAAGGGATTTTAGGATAGGGGTAATGTGCTCATGTTTTCGCACCCTCATTAGGACCCTGGCAGCACTATTCTGCACAAACTGGAGCTTTTGGAGGCTCCTGCCAGGGATTCCCCACAGGAGTGCGTTACAATAATCCAGCCTGGAGGAGACAAAGGCATGGACGAGCTTCTCTGCAGCTGAAAAGGAAAGAGAGGAACGCATCTTGGAGATGTTTCGGAGGTGAAAAAACGAGGTTTTACAAAGTGAGGTGACATGATTGTCAAAAGAAAGGTATGGGTCAAACTTGACCCCAAGGTTAGTAATGGAGGGAGAGAGGGTAATGGTATTGCCAAGAAATGAAACAAGTGTGATAGGAGACGAACGTAGTTGGTGAGGTGTTCCAATTTGGATGGCTTCTGTTTTAGAGCCATTCAGCTGCAGAAAATTTTGATTCATCCACGCCCCGATCTCCTCCAGGCAGGAGGTGAGGCGGGAAATGATGGCGGAGGGGGAGCCGGAGGGAGTGATATGAAGATAAAGTTGTGTGTCGTCAGCATAGCAATGGTAGTGAATTCCATGCCTGCTGACGACACGACCAAGGGGAAGCGTGTAGATATTAAAAAGGGTTGGACCGAGTACGGAGCCCTGGGGGACCCCACAGGTAACAATGTGAGGTGATGATTTTGCCTCCCCCAAGGCTACACACTCAGTCCTGTCTGTAAGATAGGAGCGAAACCATTTTAGGGAAATGTCGGAGAGGCCAATATAGTGCTGAAGTCTGTGAAGGAGGATACGATGATCAACAGTATCAAACGCAGCAGAGAGGTCGAGAAGGATAAGCAGAGAAGTGGAACCAGAGTCAGAGGCCATAAGGAGGTCACTAGTCACTCTGAGGAGGGCTGTCTCTGTGCTGTATCGAGAGCGAAAACCAGATTGATATTTGTCGTACAACCCTTTGGAACTGAGATGGGTATGAAGCTGGCAGGAAACCACTTTTTCTAGCACTTTTGAGATGAATGGGAGGTTAGAGATGGGTCTGTAATTTGCCAAAAGTTCAGGATCTAGGGTGGGTTTTTTAAGAAGAGGTTTAATAATAGCTGTTTTTAGAGCTGTTGGAACATTTCCTGTTTGCAGTGAAAGATTTATCAGTTTAGTTATAAGAGGGCTAATGGAAAAATGGTGGGTTTTGAGCAGAGCGGTGGGAAGGGGATCAAGAGAGCAAGTGGATGATTTAGATTTACAGATAATATTCTCGACCTCCTGCTGCGTTGTAGGCGAAAAATGTGACAGTTTTTGCGTGGTCAGTACTGTAGGGGTGTCAGGAGTGGAACATGTGAGAGGAGAGAGAGCTGAGCGGATACAGTCTATTTTGGAGGTGAAATAGTTCATAAATTTATTGCAATTTGAGTCGGTATGGCTGAAAAATGATGGAGTCTGTGGTTTGAGAATGTGGTGAATAGTGGAGAACAATTTTTTGGAGTCACCTGCATTGTTGTTGATCAGCATGGAATAATGCTGTGACCTAGCCTTTGAGAGAGAACTAGCATAGGCCCTACGCTGCTCTCGGTAGGCCAATTTATGCACCATCAAGCCAGATTTTTTATAGGCGCGCTCCAGAACACGACCAGACTGCTTCATCCCTCTAAGTTCTCCTGTGAAACCAGGGTGCGGACCTAGAGAAAGTGACAGTCCGGCTTTTAACTGGGGCATGACTGTCCAGAATGGAGCTAAGACTGGTGTTGTAAAAATTCACAAGTTCATCCATATGACAAATCTGGGGAAGGGGAGAGAAAATGCAAATCCTGACTAAAAGAGATGAAGTCGATGTTTTTGATATTTCGGAAAGTCATCTGACGTTTTGGTTTATGAAAAGAAAATGACAGTGGAAATTTTGAATAATGTTGCCAGATGGTCAGAGACACCAACATCATACACCTCAAGGTCAGTAACTGTAAGAGAGTCAGTAATCACTAAATCCAGTATATGGCCTTTAGTATGTGTTGGGGACATCAACAAGCTGATGGAGATTAATACAGTCTAATGTGTATTTGAAATCAGATGCCAGTCGGCAGGTCTGGGAGTCCATGTGTACATTAAAGTCACCAATAACTAAAATGTTGGAGTATATTGTACAAAGGGAAATAAGAAAACTGTGTATGTCAGAAATGAATGTTGAATGTGGTTTGGGGGGGCGATAGATAAGAGCTATTGTTGCAGAAAACGGATGTTTACAATTAAAAACAAGACTTTTCAAATGAGTCCATATTGGGAATGGCCACGGGGGATAGCACCAAAATTGCTGCGATGTATTACAGCAAGCCCCCCACCCCGCCAGTTGTGCGAGGTTTAGAAAGGTAGCAATACCCAGGTGGGCAGGCCTCATTAAGAGAGGAATAGACATCAGGCTGCTGCCAGGTCTCACTTAGGCAAGAATATCTATCCCTTTGTCCAAAATGTGATCGTGTATGAGTCCAGATTTATTTGACAATGACTGCACATTAAATTGTTCAATAATAATGTTAGTTTTGAGGTCCAGTTTGTTACAAGGACGGAGGACGCTGTGATCCACTCCGGGTTTTCTGTTGTACCAATCGGAGTTTACGGTTCCTCCCAGTGGCGGCGCTCTGATGACGTAATCCAGGTGCGGCGTGGCGTGAGACCGTCCCGAGGAGATGCGATGTTGCTGTGGTCACCGTGTTTGGACAGAGCAAACCGGCGACCCAACCCTCTATGGATATACCAGGGCTCGGTGTGGAAGAAGATCCAGTTGTAGATGGGTTTCAGTGCTGCTAAATCCTGTGTTGGTTCATTAGGATGTCGATCGTCAATACAGTGCCGGGTTGGACAACCGCTACTCACAGTTAGCCAAGATCCAGGAGGTGAATAAGGCAGAATTGTCACACACACAACCAGGGTAATCCACAGCATAATCCACGGCGTCAGGAGAAAAATTATTTCTTCGCAGATATCCGTTTAAAGGCGGAGATATTGTAGGAACCAAGAAGCTCGAGAAAAGCCCCACCCACCACTTAAGCCTCGACATAGCAGGACGGCAGGTAGGCATCAAAACTTTATGGCAGTCCAAAGGATATAAACTGGTATACTTACAGTCCATTAATTACTGTAGTGGACACATCCAGTATGTAAAGAGCACTCAATTAAGACAGATAACCGGGAAAAAGCGGCAGGAGAAGCGGCGAACAATCAGCGCCAGCGTCCCTCTCCCTCCCAATTTCACAAACACAGTATTCCCGGTGTTATAAATGTGCCCGCTACAACGCGGCCACATTTATTCACAAATAAAACGAGCCCTACGGGGCTCACCCCCGCGCGCTCTCTCTCAACTCAGAGAGTCGAGCGCGCGCGGTATGCACACTGTGTTAAACATGCCCCCCGCCTCAGACGCCACGGCGTCCATGTTACAGCACACGGTTGCTCTCCGTGTCGCCGCCATTTCGCGACCAGGGCCCAGATTACATTCAACCCCTAGTCACACGTGCAGATGCATGGGAAAGACTTCCCGGGGTCTCAGAATGGGTGCTAGAGACTATAAAAAAGAGGCTATTCGCTACAGTTTTTATCGACGCCCTCCCCCGTTACACGGAGAGAGTCGAAAACCACGGTAAAAACAGAAGTAGCACATCTACTTCGAGCCGAAATAGCGAAGCAATTGAGCAAAGGGGCCATAGAGCCTTTATCCTCAAGCTCAGAGCGAAGGGGGTCTGTACAGCAGATATTTCCTGGTACCGAAGAAAGACGGGGGTCTCAGACCCATTTTAGATCTGAGGCATCTGAACAAAGCGCTAACAAAGCGAAAGTTCAGAATGCTCACGACCAGAAAAATCCTCGCGCAGATTCGCCGAGGAGACTGGTTTATGGCAATAGATCTGAAAGACGCGTATTTTCACATACAAATTGCGTCACGTCACAGGCGATTTTTGAGATTCGCCTTCGAGGGCCGGGCATATCAGTACACAGTCCTGCCATTCGGCCTGTCTCTAGCACCTCGTACATTTACAGTGTGCATGGACGCGGCGCTGGCACCCCTGAGACTCCGAGGCATCTGAATTCTGAATTATTTGGACGATTGGCTGATTCTAGCTCAATCGCCTTCAGAACTCATTCGCCACAAGACCCTAATACTCGATCACCTCGAGCGCTTAGGTCTGAGAGTCAATTGGGAGAAAAGTTCACTGTTTCCCAGTCAAAGGATCTCCTTTTTGGGACTGGAACTGAACTCGCTGTCTATGACAGCACAGTTGTCATCACAGCGCAGGCGAAACACCCTGCAGATGGCGAAATCCTTCCGCAGCGGTCATGTAGTGCCGCTCAGGAGATTTCAAAAATTGCTGGGCCTCATGGCCTCAGCCTCGGCAGCTCTGCAGTTGGGCCTGCTGCGCATGCGCCCCACTGCAGTTCTGGCTGAGAGCGCGCGTACGCGCCCGAGCATGGGTTCACGGTCGTTTTCCGCCTCAAGGTCAATCAGGAATGCATTTCAGCCCTGACACCATGGAGAGCGTCGGACTGGTACCGGTCAGGTGTAAACCTGGGGACTTCCTCGAGCCTGAAGGTGGTGTCCACGGACGCGTCTACCTTAGGCTGGGGAGCACTGCTCGAAGGCAGACCGTTCTTTGGCCAGTGGGCGGAACGAGTCGAACTACCCGCACATAAACTGCCTGGAAATGATGGCAGTGGACTTAGCGCTGAGGCGTTTTCGTCCTCGGATAAAGGACACCACGTCCTGGTCCGTTCGGACAACACGTCGGTAGTGGCCTATATAAACCGCCAGGGTGGCGTGAGATCCCGGAACCTCTTCAGGTTGACGGAACGCATACTGGTGTGGGCCCAGCACAACCTGCGCTCGCTGAGAGCAATACATGTGCCAGGTCACCTGAACGTAGGACCAGACAAACTCTCACGGAACAAAGTTCCGACGGAGAGTGGTCTCTACACACACAGACAGTGCGTCTGCTGTGGGAAATGTTTGGCAGAGCGGAAATAGACCTGTTTGCAAACCAGGAAAAACGCTCACTGCCCCGGAATTCTTTTCAAAGAGCACGAACGCGCTGGCCAGTGTCTAGCCTCGCCGTCCGCTCTATGCTTTTCCCCCTGTCTCACTCCTGCCTCAAGTGCTGGAGCGCATCAGGAAAAGCGGATGCTCAGTGCTTCTTGTCGCACCATACTGGACGAATCAACCTTGGTTCCCAGTTTTGATGCGGCTGAAATGTACTGCTCCATGGCCGATCCCAGTGAGAAGGGACCTCCTCTCGCAGGCCATGGGCTCGATTTTGCATCCTCGCCCGGATCTATGGTCCCTACATGTGTGGGCCATAAACGGGTACCCCACTAACCTCCCTAGAGGAGTGTTAGACACGATCGAGCAGGCTAGGGGCCCCGTCTACTAGACGGCTCTACGCTTCCAAATGGTCGGTGTTTTCTGGTTGGTGTTCAGACCGAGGTTTGTCACCACTTCAGTGCGGGGAAACGGAGATTCTCTCCTCCTGCAGGAGCTATTGGATAAGGGAAGAACCCCATCCACGCTCAAAGTCTATGTGGCAGCCATATCAGCGTTCGTTAATCAAACGCTTGCCATTCACTGGGCAGAAACGACCTGGTGGTCCGTTTCCTTAGAGGGAGCCAAGAGGTTAAATCCTCCGAGGCCTCCTTCAGTCCCCGTTTGGGACCTTTCTACGGTGTTGAACGCTATGAAAGGGGCCCCTTTCGAGCCTATTCACTCAGTTGACATGAAGCACCTGTCTTTCAAGACCGTGTTTCTTTTGGCTCTCGCTTCAGTGAAGCGTGTAGGGGATTTGCAAGCGCTCTCAGTTGGAGCTTCTTGCATGGAGTTCGGGCCCAACAACTCTGTAGTCGTGTTGAAACCGAAGCATGGGGTACGTACCTAAGTCCCTCAGCACTCCGTTCAGGGCTCAGGTCATCTCCCTGTCGGCTCTGCCGGCCTCTGAGGACGGAAATAGCTCCCTTTGGCCCGGTTAGGGCATTAAGAGCTTATGTGTCCCGCTCCCGCTGCTTTTCGACAGTCGGAGCAGCTCTTTGTTTCGTTCAGTGGGCGCTCTAAAGGGCAAGCTGCGACGAAACAGAGTCTATCTCGATGGGTAGTGGACGCCATTGCGCTAGCCTACGCATCTAGAGGTTTTGGGAATGCCCTCTGGGCATTAGAGCGCACTCTACGAGAGGCATGGCCCTCTTCGTGGGCTTGGTATAGCGGAATCTCACTACAAGATATCTGTATGGAGGCAGGCTGGGCCTCCCCGTCTACATTTATAAGGTTCTATAACCTAGAGGTTCCTGCATTGCAGGCTAAACTGCTCTCGGTCTAGAAGACTATGTATAGTGTTCCCGCTCCGCGCCTGCGGCCCCAGGTCACTCTTATGTTTTAAGCATCACTCACTGACAATGTGTCCCGTGAGCATGCCTTTTACCCCTCATATATATATAATATTTCATATATATGTTTATTATGTCCTTAAGAGGCACTACTATAAAGGGTGTCTGTGTCGGTCCAAGAGCACGCACGCGCGTGTTACAAGGGTTCCCGTAGCGTCTCTTCGACGCAGTAGGAGAGAACTCTACGTAAGAGAACGTACTCGGTTACTAACGTAACCTCGGTTCTCTCTAGGAGAGGGAACGAGTACTGCGTCTCAGGCCGTGCGTGCCCACGCTGTGTCGCTTCAAGTGACGAAAATCAGTGTGGAAGACAGCTATGCTCATATTTATAGGCCTAGACCACGCCCGTTTCGGCGGGAGGTGACGCAGAGGGCGCGAAGCGTCCTCATTGGTCAGCGTCACTGGCCTTGCATAGGCTGTGCTTTTCTGGCGGAGCAGCCAATGGGCGCGTGATTTGCTCCGCCTAAGGTTGTATGCTACAGAAAAGCGTTTTACATATACAAAATAAGGATTAATTTTAGGCTTCAATCTCGAAAAAGAAATATCTTTCCCGTAGCGTCTCTTCGACGCAGTACTCGTTCCCTCTCCTAGAGAGAACCGAGGTTACGTTAGTAACCGAGTACGTTATGTTCTATTGGTTTTATGAGTCATTGTTTGCCAAACTAGTTTTTCTGCAGTGTATATGGTTCTGAAGGTAGATCCGATTTGTTTTCGCAATGTTTTAAAACATAAAAGCCTGTTTTAACACAGTCTGAAAGTTGTATTAGGTGTTTCAAGCACGAAGTGCTGAAAACCCTATTGTAATTGTACTGATTTTTATTATTAGGTGTTCAAGCACGTAGTGCTGAAAACCTATTGTAATTGTACTGATTTTTATTATTATTATTATTCTTCCGCCGTAAAACGCATCGTGCAGCACCCAAACCGTAAGTGCTAGAGACTTGAAACTTTGCCAGTAGGTAGTACAAAAATCGAGGAGAGGTTATCAAATTATGAGCCCGATTGGCCCATAGGTGGCGCTATAGCGCAAAAAACTAAAAAAATTCACTATTTTGCTTATATCTCAGTAACCCTTTGGCCTAGACTCAAGTGTCCTTATATCATTGGAATCCTTGGCTCAAGACGAACAAAAAATTGCGCAGGTTTTTTTTTTTCCGCCATGATAGATTTTCCGCCATTTTGAATTTTGTCAAAAAACCTACTTTTGCGAACTAGTCCCTGGTTTTTTGCCCGATCGGAACCAAACCAATGCAGAAATGTTCTCTGGAGTCTGAAGATCAATAATTATCGAAAAAAAGTTGAAATTTTCGATTCACGGTTGCTAGGGGGCGTCAAAACGTTAATATGGGCGGAGCCTATTTTACTAAAATGCCTATAACTCAATTAGTAAATGAGATAACTTTACCAAACTTGGTACACATGTGTAGGAGGTCAATCTGAGGTCACGGTAAAAAAAACCGCGTCGATTGGCCACATGGTGGCGCTATAACACCGAAAAACATATAAACAGCTGGCCGTTTGTCCGATTGACTTGAAATTTGGTATGCAGTGTCTTGGCCCAAGGCCCCATGTATGTGTAAAAGGATATTGGCGTATCTCAAAAAACATGGCCGCCATCGGCCAATTAAGTTTTAGCACAAGGTTAACGATGACCAATCGAACGAAACTCAGTGGGCATGTTCAACTCATGGCCCTAGAGGTCTGTAAGAGTTTTGAAAGAAATCGGCCACTAGTTGGCGCTAACGAGTTTTATGGCCCTCTGTAATCACGTGGTGTTACAAATATCGTCACAATATGCATATCATTTGATAGATCTCCTCATGGTGAACATATTTGCCTCAAGAACCAATGCTGTCAATCGAATCGTTCATTAAATATTCGCAATTACGTTAAAAACCTACTTTTGCGAACTAGTCCCTGGTTTTTTCGCCCGATCGGAACCAGACCAGTCTAGAACAATTCTCTGGACTCTCTAGATCAATAATTATTAAAAAAAGTTGAACTTTTGCATTTGGGTGGCTATAACAGGGTCATTTAAGAAAAGGGGCGTGTCAAATACACTCAAAAGCCTATAAATCCTAAATAAAAACTCAAAACTTCACAAAAATTGGTGAGCATATGTGCAATAACATCATTAACAAGCATGCAACATTTTATGGAGATCGGACCATAGGTGGCGCTATAACAGTTAAAAACAGTTAAAAAACCATATATTTCCTATGGTAAATTGCCTGTATTGGCTGTAACTGGTGTTTTCCATCTATGATCAAATAATGTTCATATCATAATGTTCAAAACCAGTGCAGAATAATTATCTGGACTCTCTAGATCAATGATTATCAGAAAAAGTTGAACTTCTGCATTTGGATGGCTATAATAGGGTCACTTCAATATGTAGCCTTGACCAAGTGTCCCCCGAAAGCCTATATCTCTTCAATGAATGCTCAGATCTTCTTAAAAACAGGTCAGAACATGTGAAATAACATGATAAAGAAGCATGACAAATTTCAGATAGATCGTACAAAATTTGCCTCTTTAACAGTTAAAAAAAGATGAAAATGATATGAATTACATGGTATATTAAGCCAATAAGTGGTATTATACTGCCCCCCTGCTGTCATTTAATCATATTCTACTCCCTAATATAGTTATATAAGTCATATTTAGACTTTATAAAATAATTATTTTAACATTTACAATCCCATTTTGTCAAAATTCATCTATTGGAGTATTACTATTGACAATTGTGTCACATAGAGAAATGGGAATCCTGAAATGCTTATTATACAGCAATAAAAGAGATTTTCACAATAACATATCCCAAATGTGTGTGTGTAAACATGCATCATGGAGTTAACATGAAAAAAAATGTTTTGCTTTAATGCAGAATACTGGTGAAACCAAGTAGTTCAAAATGAAAGTGAGCCAATAAGTGGTCTTCTACTGCCCTCTGCTGGACATTCTACTTATTAATAGTCTTCTCACATGTGCTTTTGCATTCATTTAGACACTAAAAAATCCCTTATATAACAATTACTATTATAAACACAATCATATTTTGTCAGAGTTTATCATTCATTTGTTCTGATGCTTCACATAATTGCTAGCAAACGTGGTAAATCGTGGTAAATCATAGTAAATAGGGTAAATCATGCTAGAATCCTGGTAAATCATTCTAGAATGTGGTATATCATGGTAAATCATCCTGTAACATGGTAAATCAAGGTAAACTAAGATAAATCATGGTAAACTATGGTAAATCATGCTAGAATCATTAAATCATAATAGAATGTGTTCAATTGTTGTAAACCATGCTAAAACAGGGTAAATCATGGTGAATCATACTAGAACTTGGTATATCATGGTAAACTATAGTAAATCATGCTAGATTCATGGTAAATCATGAAAAATCACACTAAAATGTGGTATATCATGGTAAATCATGCTAAAACGTAGTCTTTTCCATCTATGATGTCAGTGGTTAAATGCTTGCTAAATAAAACTTAATGTCTTAAATGCTTAAAGGCCTTAAAAGCTTGAACACCGACAAATGCTGCTTGCAGCTTTAATTAGGTGTTCAAGCACGAAGTGCTGAAAACCTATTGTAATTGTACCGATTTTTATTATTAGGTGTTCAAGCACGAAGTGCTGAAAACCTATTGTAATTGTACTGATTTTTATTATTATTATTATTATTATTTTTCTTCTGCCGTAAAACGCATCGTGCAGCCCAAACCGTAAGTGCTGGAGCTTTGAAAACTTTGCCAGTAGGTAGTACAAAAATCGAGGAGAGGTTATCAAATTATGAGCCAGATTGGCCTATAGGTGGCGCTATAGCAATCAATTGCGCGAAACTGGTCATAACTCCTAGACCGTATGTCATAGACTCAAGTGTCTTATATCATTGGAAAGCTGACCACCTGACGTAAAAAATGTATATCTCCGATTTCATTTCCGGTATGCAAATTTTTTCCGCCATTTTGAATTTTGTCTAAAACCTACTTTTGCAAACTAGTCCCCTGGTTTTTTGTCCGATCGGAACCAAACCAGTGCAGAAATGTTCTCTGGAGTCTGAAGATCAATAATTATTGAAAAAAAGTTGAAATTTCGATTCACGGTTGCTAGGGGGCGTCAAAACGTTAATATGGGCGGAGCCTATTTTACTAAAATGCCTGTAACTCAAGTAGTAAATGAGATAACTTTACCAAACTTGGTACACTGTGTAGGAGGTCAATCTGAGGTCACGATAAAAAAAACCGCGTCGATTGGCCACATGGTGGCGCTATAACACAGAAAAAAACGTATAAACACCTGACCGTTTGTCCGATTGACTTGAAATTTGGTATGCAGTGTCTTGGCCCAAGGCCCCATGTATGTGTAAAAGGATATTGGCGTATCTCAAAAAACATGGCCGCCATTGGCCAATGAAGTTGAATCACCTATTAGACAAGGTTAATGGAGGCCAATCAGAACGAAACTCGGTGGGCGTGTTCAACTCATGGCCCCAGAGGTCTGTAAGAGTTTTGAAAGAAATCGGCCACTACTTGGCGCTAACGAGTTTTAAGGCTCTGTAATCACGTGGTGTTACAAATATCGTCAGAATATGCATATCATTTGATAGATCTCCTCATGGTGAACATATTTGCCTCAAGAACCAATGCTGTCAATCGAATCGTTCATTAAATATTCGCAATTACGTTAAAAACCTACTTTTGCGAACTAGTCCCTGGTTTTTCGCCCGATCGGAACCAGACCAGTCTAGGACAATTCTCTGGACTCTCTAGATCAATAATTATCGAAAAAAAGTGTCATTTTTGCATTTGGATGGCTATAATTGGCTCATTTAGAAAAGGGGTGTGTCAAAATACACTCAAAAGCCTATAAATCCTAAATAAAAACTCAGAACTTCACAAAAATTGGTGAGCATATGTGACCATAACAATCGTTAACAAGCATGCAAAATTTTATGGAGATTGGATCATAGGTGGCGCTATAACTGTTTAAAAAGCTTTAAAACCATATATTTCCTATGGTAAATTGCCTGTATTGGCTGTAAATTGTGTTTCTTTTCCCATCTATGATGTCAGTGGTTAAATGGTTGCTAAATAAATCTTAATGTCTTTTGAGATGCTAATGTGCTTAACGGCCTTAAAGGCCTTAAAAGCTTGAACACCGACAAATGCTGCTTGCAGCTTTAATTATTATTATTATTCTTCTGCCGTAAAACGCATCCTGCAGCCCAAACCGTAAGTGCTAGAGACTTGAAACTTTGCCAGTAGGTAGTACAAAAATCGAGGAGAGCTTATCAAATTATGAGCCAGATTGGCCTATAGGTGGCGCTATAGCAACCAATTGCGCGAAACTGGTCATAACTCCTAGACCGTATGTCGTAGACTCAAGTGTCTTATATCATTGGAAAGCTGACCACCTGACGTAAAAAATGTATATCCCTCCGATTTCATTTCCGGTATGCAAATTTTTTCCGCCATTTTGAATTTTGTCAAAAACCTACTTTTGTGAACTAGTCCCTGGTTTTTTCGCCCGATCGGAACCAAACCAGTGCAGAAATGTTCTCTGGAGTCTGAAGATCAATAATTATCGAAAGAAAGTTGAATTATCGATTCACGGTTGCTAGGGGGCGCAAAATGGACGTTGTGGGAGGAGCCCTATTTTACTAAAATGCCTATAACTCGAGAAGTAAACGAGATAGCTTCACCAAACTTGGTACACATGTGTAGGAGGTCAATCTGAGGTCACGATAAAAAAAACCGCGTCGATTGGCCACATGGTGGCGCTATAACACAGAAAAAAACATATAAACACCTGACCGTTTGTCCGATTGACTTGAAATTTGGTATGCAGTGTCTTGGCCCAAGGCCCCATGTATGTGTAAAAGGATATTGGCGTATCTCAAAAAACATGGCGCCATTGGCCAATGAAGTTGAATCACCTATTAGACAAGGTTATGGAGGCCAATCAGAACGAAACTCGGTGGGCGTGTTCAACTCATGGCCCCAGAGGTCTGTAAGAGTTTTGAAAGAAATCGGCCACTAGTTGGCGCTAACGAGTTTTAAGGCTCTGTAATCACGTGGTGTTACAAATATCGTCACAATATGCATATCATTTGATAGATCTCCTCATGGTGAACATATTTGCCTCAAGAACCAATGCTGTCAATCGAATCGTTCATTAAATATTCGCAATTACGTTAAAAACCTACTTTTGCGAACTAGTCCCTGGTTTTTTCGCCCGATCGGAACCAGACCAGTCTAGGACAATTCTCTGGACTCTTTAGATCAATAATTATCGAAAAAAAGTGTAAATTTTTGCCTTTGGATGGCTATAATTGGCTCATTTAGAAAATGGGCGTGGCAAAATTCCACTCAAAAGCCTATAAATCACCCCGAATTAAAACTCATAACTTCACAAAAATTGGTGAGCAATATGTGAAATAACATCATTAACAAGCATGCAAAGTTATATGGAGATCGGACCATAGGTGGCGCTATAACTGTTAAAACGCTTCAAAATCATATATGTCCTATGGTAAATTGCCTGTATTGGCTGTAAATGGTGTTTTTCCATCTATGATGTCAGTGGTTAAATGCTTGCTGAATAAATCATAATGTCCTTTTAACGTTAATGTGCTTAACGGCCTCTAAAGGCCTTAAAAGCTTGAACACCGAAAAATGCTGCTTGCAGCTTTAATTAGGTGTTCAAGCACGAAGTGCTGAAAACCTATTGTAATTGTACGATTTTTATTATTATTATTATTTTCCCCCTAAAACGCATCGTGGAGCCCAAACCGTAAGTGCTGGGAGCTTTGAAACTTTGCCAGTAGGTAGTACAAAAATCGAGGAGAGGTTATCAAATTATGAGCCAGATTGGCCCATAGGTGGCGCTATAGCAATCAATTGCGCGAAACTGGTCATAACTCCTAGACCGTATGTCGTAGACTCAAGTGTCTTATATCATTGGAAAGCTGACCACCTGACTTAAAAAATGTATATCTCCGATTTCATTTCCGGTATGCAAATTTTCTCCGCCATTTTGAATTTTGTCTAAAACCTACTTTTGCGAACTAGTCCCCTGGTTTTTTGCCCGATCGGAACCAAACCAGTGCAGAAATGTCCTCTGGAGTCTGAATATCAATAATCATTGAAAAAAAGTTGAAATTTCGATTCAAGGTCGCTAGGGGGCGTCAAAATGTTAATGTAGGCGGAGCCTACTTTTTTAAAAATGGATATAACTCGGGAAGGAAAAGAGATAACTTCATCAAACTTGGTACACATATGTAAGAGTTCAATCTGTGGTCGCGGTAAAGAAATCGCGACGATTGAGCACTAGGTGGCGCTATAGCACGACAAAAACATAAAAAGGGGTCTGGACACCTGACCGTTAGTCCTATTGACTTGAAATTTGGTATGCAGTGTCTTGGCTCAAGGCCCCATGTATGTGTAAAAGGATATTGGTGTATCTCAAAAAACATGGCCACCATCGTCCAATGAAGTTTTTAGCACCTATTAGACAAGGTTAACGGAGACAGATCAGAATGAAACTCGGTGGGCGTGTTCAACTCATGGCCCCAAAAGGTCTGTAAGAATTTTGAAAGAAATCGGCCACTAGTTGGCGCTAACGAGTTTAATGGGTCTGTAATCACGTGGTGTTGCACACATCCACACAATATGCATATCATTTGATAGATATCCTCCTGTTGAACAACTTTGCCTAGAGAACCACTGCTGTCAATCAAACCGTTCTTTAAATATTCACGAATATGTTAAAAACCTACTTTTGCGAACTAGTCCCTGGTTTTTCGCCCGATCGGAACCAGACCAGTCTAGGGGCAATTCTCTGGACTCTCTAGATCAATAATTATCAAAAAAAGTTCAACTTTTGCAATTTTCATATGAGTATAACGAGTCATTTAGAAAATGGGCGTGGCAAAATACACTCAAAAGCCTATAAATCATAAACAAAAACTCAAAACTTCACGGAAATTGGTAGGCATATGTGTCATAACATGCCGAAGAAGCATGCAGAGTTTCATGGAGATCGGACCATACTGTGGCGCTATAACAGTTAAAAAGCTTTGAAAACCATGTATTCCCTATGGTGACTTGCCTGTATTGGCTGTAAATGGTATTTTCCATCTCTGGAAATCACGTGGTGTTAAAAACATCCACACAATATGCATATATTTTGATAGATCTCCTCATACTGAACAACTTTGCCTCAAGAACCACTACCGTCAATCAAATCGTTCATTAAATATTTGCTATTATGTTAAAAAACCTACTTTTGCAAACTAGTCATATTGACATTAGTGGTTTTATACTGCCCCCTTCTGTTTCACTTGGTTATATTACTCACCTAATATTGTTCTATAATTCATATTTAGACTTGATCAGATCACTATTTTAACATTTACAAAACCACATTTAGTCAAAATGAATCTAATAAGTATTACTATTAACAATTGTGTCGCATTGAGAAATGTGAATAATGGAGACTTGCAGTAAACATTTTATTTTGCATCAAATCAAACAAAAATGTCTGTATCTACAACATAATATGTGTGCGTTGTCCTAGGTTTCTGAATAAATTCTGAATAATCTGATTAATAGTTTACAAAGAGCTATTTAAAATGCTTATAAACCATAGCATTAAAAAATATTTGTGTGTGTGTGTGTGTGTGTGTGTGTGTGTGTGTGTGTGTGTGTGTGTGTTGTGTGTGTGTGTGTGTGTGTGTGTGTGTGCATTATTGAGTTAACATGAAAAAAAATGTTTTGCTTTAATGCAGAATCCTGGTGAAACCAAGTAGTTCAAAATGAAAGTGAGCCAATAAGTGGTCTTCTACTGCCCTCTGCTGGACATTCTTCTTATTAATAGTCTTTTCACATTCATTTATTTAGACACTAAAAAAAATCCCTTATATAACAATTACTATTATAACACAATCATATTTTGTCAGAGTTTATCACTTCATTTGTTCTGATGCTTCACATAATTGCTAGCAACGTGGTAAATCACAGTAAATAAGGTAAATCATGCTAGATTCCTGATAAATCATTCTGGAATGTGGTATATCATGGTAAATCATCTTATAACATGGTAAATCAAGGTAAACTAAGATAAATCATGGTAAACTATGGTACAGTAAATCATGCTAGAATCATATTAAATCATACTAGAATGTGTTCAATTGTTGTAAAACCATAATAGAACAG
>JARPMJ010008895.1:0-31268 GCA_033366665.1 Phoxinus dragarum | reverse complement strand
CATAAATTCCTGTTCCTGTGTGACTCACTGGCCAAACAGCAGGTGAATGGTGTCAGGGGAAGTGACATGCATGTGTGTGTGTGTGTGTGTGTGTGTGTGTGTGTGTGTGTGTGTGTGTGTGTGTGTGTGTGTGTGTGTGTGTGTGTGTGTGTGTGTGTGTGTGTGTGTGTGTGTCTGGCAAAAGTGTTTGGTCTCAAGAGTAGCAGTTATTAAGTGAAGATGTTATGATAAATGGCTTGTGTTATGATAGAGGAAGGCTGTTCATTCAGCTTGTGATGAGGAAAAAAACACAAAATAAAAAATATTAATATACACATTTTGCAAGGGAGGCGTTCTACTGTATTATAATACAAAATGTGTCAGTGTACGTGTGTGTGTGTGTGTGTGTGTGTTTATAGGCTAGCATGACCTTTCTTAGCCTGAGACATATATTTGAAAAACCCATGACCTTTTGAACAGCCAAGCAAGAATACAAACACTAAAACAATCCCAAATACACTCTTAGTTTTGAATGTGGGTATGTAAAAAGCGGTCAATAAAACTTGTGTGCTGCATTTCGTCTTCTGAAGCTTCTGTAGAAAAAACTAAATCTGCTCTGACCAATTTTGCTTCTTTAAAAAAAAAAATGGTTATGAACCTCTTTAGTTCTCGACTTTAATTATTAAGCTCTTGACTTTCATTAACCCGAACGGTGGAATGAGGATTCTCTAGCAGAAAAACATCCCGTCATCTGAGCATCAGCCGTCTCGCTCTTCTCTTCTCGTGACCTCAGGATTACTTGATGTTGACTCCTTTGACTTTGATCCTCCTCCATTTCTTTTACATTTTCTTTTTTGCCACAGGTAAATGTGAGTGTCATTGTGCTTTCTTAGCCTCCTACAACCTTTTAACCAGCTCCTGCTTCTTATGTTGCTTCCCTTTCATATTATACAGCTCTTCTTGATTCATTTATATCCATGGCACTTTTGGCTTTGAAGAACCAAGTTGTTCCCATTTTTTTGCAGGGCCAAGTCCGATCAAGAGGGGGGAAGTTATGTCTTTCTCGCAAAGGTCAAAATAAAAGTCCCTGTAATTATATATATATATATATATATACTCTATATTATTAGTACCGGCATTAGCCAGTTAGTTTTTCTGTTTGCTCAATAAGTGTCAGATGTTTATTTTCACAAGGCTGGGACTTTTATTTTAAAGGGGTGGTAAAGTATGATTCCACTTTTCTAACTTTAGTTAGTGTGTAATGTTGCTGTTTGATCATAAACAACATCTGCAAAGTTACAACGCTCAAAGTTCAAAGCAAAGGAAGATATTTGCTTTTAAAGAAAAGGACTACAACAAACGGCTGGTAGGAACTACACGACATTCCTCCGGGTTAGTGACATCACCAACCCTAAAATGTACATAAGCCCCGCCCCCGGGAACACAGTCCATGTTGAGAAGAGGAAGAGTTGTTGTAGTCGAGTACATTTGTGGGTCAGCTCAAACTTTAGCATCCATCTTTTCACATGCACTCTGTGTGCATCTCACAACAGTTCCTATACGAGCGATTTATAGATTATCATGACAGAATATGCTAATTGAAGATAGTTAACTCCACATCAGCAACATACATTCATCAACTAACCGTTCAGAGACGTCCTGTTGCTTCTACATGTTGTCACTTCTTCTTGAGTCTCTCCATCTTTGTCTGACTCCGTTTAAACATTAAAGGCAGAACAGTTTCTGTAATTAGTGTGTGTGTGTGTGGTAATAATCACAGCTGCTAACACACAGGAGCTCTTGAAACCCCGCCCTCTGCAGCAGCTTATTTGCATTTAAAGGGCCAGGCACAAAACGGTGCGTTTTTGCAAATTCTCAAAAATTGACAACTTTAACATGCTTTATAAAAATATCTGTCGGGTATTTTAGGCTAAAACTTCACACACACACACACACACACACACACACACACACACACACACACACACACACACACACACACACACACACACCACACACACACACACACACACTGGGGACATCAGAGATTTATTTTACATCTTGTGAAAATGGCATTTTACCAGCCCTTTAAGAGTGCTAAAACAGAGGGAACACAATCTCTTTCTTCATTGGTTTACTGTCTTTGTTGAACATTTCTAACTAATAAATGTAGACATTAATAGTTAAATATAGGAATTATAAAACAGATTTAACTGTTTAACTACACTCCATTTAAAATTTTCTGTGGTCAGGGTGGTGCAAATCAGAGCTCTCAGAAAATTCCAGTTGTAATTACGAGTTGTAAAAGGACAAGAACACTTTTTAGTGTGAAATGCATACATACGGTAATTCCAGCATGGCACGAATACACCGTAACACATTATATTCTAATAAGCATAAAAACATAGCCTACACAAATACTGAGTAAATACTTAATTAATTTCAAATAGACTTTGCTTTATCAACATTTTTCAAAATTGAATAAATTCTTTGTACAAAGAAAAAGTAAAATGAACATTCTCTTGTCCGCCATCTTGGATCTTTTTGCCTCTTGTTTTGTTCTCTGGGTCTCTTCGGTGTGTGTGGTGTAGTTTGTGTTGGATTGATTAACTGATTATTGTGTTTGCTCATTAGCTGACTGCTTGCCTGCACACACAGGCCTGTTGTACTGTGCAGCAGGAGCCCAAACACTGGCCTTCGGTAAGCCTCGTTAGACTCCTTAACACTCATTAAAGTGCTTTTAATCGCTCCACCGCAGAGCCAGTCCACAGCGGGCAGCCGTGTGCGCACGTATCCCTCTTAAGGCAGACAAGGGTCCTCTTTTAAAGAGAACACACACGCACACACACACACACACACACACACACACACACACCACACACCACACACACACACACACACACACACACACACACACACACACACACACCAAATCCTGCATGCTATTTTAAGCTAATCTATCTACACCTCTATCCTCTTCATACTCAGAATCATCTTTGATCTAGGAATATCTTCAAGTTGAAAACTGATAGAAGCCAGTGATGTTAGAGCCAGAAGTGTGTGAGTGTGTGTTTGAAACTCCACAAGCACAGAATTAAACACAAAACAGGAAAATATACTCATCCAGTTTGATTTCATTAGTTACAGTAAGATCATTCTCTTTTATGACACTGCCAGCATCACATTGCCTGTCTTCTGCAGATGGTTGTGCAAACCAATGTTATATCATTGAGATAGTTTAGAATAATATTTTTAATTCGTTTTTTTAACTTTATCTCTGTGTCGTTTTAGTTAACGTTTTAGTCATTTTGTTGTTTTTGACATTTTATTGAAATATGTCTATTGCCTTTTAAAAATATTTTTATTACAGTTATAGTTATTTTAGTACATTAAACTTGAAAATGATAAATGTTGCATTGGTATTTAGCTGAAATAAAGTTTAGGTTTTATATATTTTACTTTATTTCAGTTCATATTTTATTTCAAGCAACAAAAATGTTTTTTTAATGGTTTTTATTTCAGAGTTAACTATAATTACCCTACACACGCACGCACGCACACACGCACACACACACATGCACGCACACACACACACACACACACACACACACACACACACACACACCACACACACACACACACACACACACACACACACACACACACAGTAAACTCTGCTGGAAACACAGAGCAAAGGTGGTGTTTGGTATATATTAGATGGTTTACAGCTAGAAGCTGGTTTAGGCAAGGCACTTGACACACTTCACATCTTGAACCAGCCTTGACCACCTTAAGATCTCCTAGCTCAACATGACAGCACTAACTACAAGAAATCTCAATCCTTGCCTTTAACTGACCTATAAACATATACTGAAGTCTGACATGTCTCAATAATTTCTGCTGCTAAAGACAGTTCTATTGAAAGCATATTTTGATTAAGCAAAAATGTTAAGAAAATACAGAAAACACAGCGCCATATAAAAAAATAAATAACTATACTAAGTTTGTGAAACTATTCTTTTTTTCGTGAAAAACAATAATAAACTCATTTTAAAATCATAAAACATTATGTGCTGTTTGGAACGGTAGTATATACTTTGCAAAACTTTACAATGACACCACCAATATATTTTTTTAAATAACTCAATATAAACACTTTAGCTTTGTGCTTTATTAGTATGTTGCTTATTGTCAGACCTTTGCCACAAAGTCTGGTAGTGTCAAATTCCTACTGACAAATAACTGCTCACTTAAGACAGGAAGAGACTGTATGACTGACATGTTAACTGACCAACCACAGTTCAACATTTTTATGTCATAAAAAACATTACACAAAAAAACAACAAATGAACAAACCTGCTCCAAATAAATCTAAGGGTGTGCTCAGTTGGCAGGTTTGGTTTGATGAACACAATCTTTGGTGCGATTGCTCTGTTAGTGCAGTTCGTTGAATACCTGTACCTGAACTCATTACTTCAGACTTATGTACCATCCAGAAACTTGCGCTCTGCAAGTGAGCGGGCGTCTGGTGGTGCCATCTCAAAGAGGCACAAAATCTCTCTCTCGGACCTTCACCATGACTGTTCCCTGCTGGTGGAATGATCTGCCTAACTCAGCCAGAGCTGCTGAATCTGTAGCCATCTTTAAGAAACTGCTGAAGACGTATCTTTTTCGGCAGCACTTGAGCACTTGATCCAATATTACTAACACTTTCTTATCTATTCTTTAAAAAAAAAAAAATAATAATAATAATAATGCGTTGGATTGTACTGTGAAGGGTCATAGCACTTACATACTGTTGTCCTACTGCTAGTTTAATTGCTTCTATTGTTTCTCATTTGTAAGTCGCTTTGGATAAAAGCGTCTGCTAAATGAATAAATGTAAATGTAAATGTAAATGAATAAGTGTGAACTCTGCATCTGAGCCCTGGTGTTTACCAAACAAGCCATCTTTTCAGCGGTCTCGGCCCCGCTTGTTTGGTGCACGCCAGGGCTCAGATGCAGCGTTCACACTTATTTCAAACAAACTCTGGTGCGTTTTGACTAAAATATGAACGCAACACTGACCAAAGACTTCTAAACTAACCAAAAACAGGACGTGATGTCACAAAACTGGTAAAAACTATACCAACTAACTATTCTCAACTGGTAAACATGCCATCATGTACGCACATACAACGAGCGCATTTAGCCCAGAATACAGCATTGTTTTGTATGTTCGGTAACAGCTAAACATACATCATAAAAGCTGTTTTGTGTGTGTGTGTTTGTGTTTGTGTTTGTGTGTGTGTGTGTGTGTGTTTGTGTGTGTGTGTGTGTGTGTGTGTGTGTGTGTGTGTATGTGTGTATGTGTGTATGTGTGTGTATGTGTGTGTGTGTGTGTGTGTGTGTGTGTGTGTGTGTGTGTGTGTGTGTGTGTGTGTGTGTGTTGTGCGCGGCGCGCGTGTGTGTGTGTGTATCTTTCGGTTCAGTCTTAAAAATGACATGAGAACGCTCTTTTTTGATCTGGACCAAAATAACTAAGAGAACCAAAGTACACGAGTACTTAGTGCCCTCAAGCAACACTAGAAAAATAGAAAAATATCTTTCAAAGATTTGATGCCACAAACCTGACAAATGCTGTCAGATCCAACAACGAGTAGTTCTTCCTCAAAGCTGCATAAAATTCAAAGCTCCATCCAATCAGATTTAAAGACATTTCAGCCAAAAATAATGAAAAATGACAAAAGTTGCCATATAACTGAGCAGGTTGCCCGACTCTTTGATGCGATGTCAACATGTGCTGATATGGAGACTCTCATTAACTCTCGGAGAACAGCGTCCGGTTGGCTGTTTAAAGCGGAGGACACTCCCACTGGCTAATGCAGAGCAAAACTCACTTTGATTAGCTGAGAAAACACTGAAAAGGCAAATCAAGCTGAGAGGTTTCACTCTGCCAGAGCGGATGATCAAACGCTCTATTTAACCCTGCTAAACACCCGCCCGACTCCATTCACCATATTCACACTAACACACACATATAATAATAATAACCCAGGTGAGCTTCATTTCCATGTAAGCAGCAGGCAGTTTAGCTCCAGTCCACTGCCTGAAATAGCTCCAGCCTCCCAGAGGAGCCCTGACTCACCCAAGCCTAACATCTGTGAGAGGACAGACTGGTAGTGAATCTGCCGAGCTCTTCTCCGTACCGAATCTTTAGCAGGGAGAGAACCCGTGTCTGGATCAGTCCTTTCACACGAGACACTTTCAATTTTAGAAGTAATCTAAAGGCAGTCAACATTATTACACATAAAACGACGGACAAACCGGAGCGTGTGCATCCCGCCTGCACGTCCTGCCATTTTAATGGCTGACAAATTGCACACCGCCAATCATCACGCCAGCAACACTAACGCCTGGCCTGAGTTTATTACAGTCACGCAAATATTGTGCAATCCGCTGGAGAAAACTAAAATAATACAAGAAATATCATGCAATACTCCGGAGACAAAGACTTCTTATTATATTTAATGCATCTTAGCTTCAGCTGGTGGGTTTTGGTTACACAAATAGTCCAGCCAAGACATTTCTTGCAATTATATCTGCACTATTACATAACAGAGTGCTGTTTATTTCCTTTTGGACTACATGTGTGTCATTTTGTCGGTTTGGCTTATCTTTTGTCTCGGCTTATGACTTATGAATATATAAATATTAATTATTTAATACTTAAATAATTTTTGAACACATTTTGTTTTGTTTTCTTCAAAAAGATTAATGTGATTAAAATTAATAAATAGTTATATTTATATTTATTTTGAGTTGGACCATGTATGAAATTTCTAAATGATGAATGTTTAGGTTCGGTAGCCTACCGTTTTTCTATTTCTATTATTAATTAAACTATATATATAAAATATATACAATATTCACATGTCATTTACATTAGAATGTACTTCACATATATTTTGTATAAAATATTTATAAATAAAAATACAAAAAAAAAAGAGACTATGAAGATTCTGGCTGACAATTTTCTATACACTATACACGTCACTGCAAAAAAAAGATATGCTTTTCCTACTTAGTATTTTTGTTTCCAGTCCAAATGTAAAATATGAAATCAAGATGCCTTTTTGTAAAAAAAAAAAAAAAGGTAAAATTACCCAAGATTTTTGCATTTCAATTCATATTATTTTTCTTACCCCATTAGCATATAATGCTTGTTTTATGCAAAAACTCACTTAATTTTGATCACCCCCCCCCCCCCCAACCCCCATTTAACTTATAATGCATCTTGATTTAAAAACGTTTAAATATTTTGAAAAGAAAAAGAAGAGCATTTGTGTTGTTGTTGCAGAGTTCTGTTTCAAAATAATTATTGCCTATTACAGATTCACTCATCAGCCAGTTAATAATGTGTTCAGTGTGACTTTTCCACTCAAATCATCGGGGATTATTTCCCAGCCAGACTGCCTTTCATCAGCCACAGCTTTTAGACAGATATATTGATTTACAGATCAGGAATTAGTCAAAGAACTGTTTCCTTTGAAGCCGCTTTTGGTGCTATTTTTGAGGTGTCGGAGTCAAGATGTGTTTTAAAGAAGAATAATTACTGGACGAAATGTTCCCTTGCATTTATTTGGTCTCTCAGAACTGAATGGTTGCAGATTCTGACTGAGAAAGTGCACTTATCTCCAGCTCTTAAGCGCATATACGTGTGCTTGTTTACCTCACAGAGCTTTTGGTCAAGCAGAGTCAATTAGAAGAGATTGCGCAGTTGCGATCATGAAAGGAAACTTCAGTTTAGCCCAAAGCCGAAGCCAGTTTAATTGGCTGTGCTGGCGTGTGTGTGTATTTGCATTTGAGGACGGATGGATGACCAATGAATACTTGAGAAGGAAAGCACAAAGGAAGTAGCGTGTACGGTAGCCTAAAAATGGTAAGTGAAAGGAAAATGGCTTGACATCATGCAGATATTTCAAAATTGTATAAAAATAATTAGGGGCACAATGCAAAATCAAAGCATTTTAGAAAGGTTTGGAAAAGAGTTTCTTTTTCTCTCTCTCTGTCTTATCAGTATGTCGATAATAGAAGCAAGAATGTGACCTTAAGAAAAATCAAAATCCAGCCTTCACCTGCACACACACACACACACACACACACACACACACGCACACACACACACACACACACACACACACACACACACACACACGCACACACACACACACACACACACACACACACACACACACACACACACACACACACACACACACTCATTAGCATATGGTGACAGCTGTAGCTTCTTGATTGATGTCCGGTCCGACAGTCCAGTAATATCTGCTGTTAGATGACAATCTTCAAACCTGTGCTGAATATACGCCAGTGATTGATCTCTACAGAGATATATCTGTGTGTACACATGAGATTTATGCGTCTGTGCATTAAGTGTAGGTTCTGACAGCTCAATCCATCATGCAGACCCACATCCATCTATTACACTATAATAAGACATAAATAAACACATTATAACTGCACTATTGAGGTGTCTGTAAACATGATATGATAATGTATGCCGGTAACATGAATAAATGGCTCTCAGGGGCGATGAGCATCTGGAGATGTTAAACCTCTCAGCCAGTTTTCACACTTTGTTTCGATTGCTTGCTCTGTACTTGGACCGAGATCAATCCCATCGCTCTCCGTCTGCCGTTTCTCTTTATACATTGTACTTTTGGGTCGGTTCATTGAATATCACTTCTGCGATTGAGCTCATAACTGCACTGTAAAAAATATCTACTTGGTTCTACTTAAAAGCATAAGTTAAGCAGCTGCCTCAAAATTTCAAGTAAAAACAAAATGGATTAATGAATTGTTTCAACTCATTATTTTGAGTCTTGTTAAGCTGTGAATTGCCTTCTGCGAGTCAACATGACTAAATAATTATTGTTGTTTCAACTTTGCTATGCAAGTTCAAAAAAAAGTGAACTCATTAATGAGCATTCTGTTCACTTATCCCCATTAGTGGGTTCAACTTAGTAATTTCAATTAAGTAATGTCTTTGAATTAGGGTATCAAGTTAGGATGATCTAAAATAATTTCTTGTTTTAACTTAACAATTAATTATAAACACACACACATTTGTGTACAAAACAATTTTTTTTATTAAAACCAATGTTAAGCCAATACAGCCAATACAACACTATTCATATTCACCCAATAGAAAATACTTTCCATTAAACACATTAGCTTTTTTCCTTACACAACACTTTGTCTCTGGTAAGTTTAATATCAGTTTCAACTGTTTTATATTTTAATCAGCACAAAGATTCATTTAAATTTTACTTTTATAAATCATTAATCATCTTAATCTGTGATGAACCCTGTTTCTGTGTGTATTTGTTTGTGGTGTGTGTTTGTATGTATGTGTGGTGTTTGTTTGTGGGTGTGTGTTTGTGGTGTGCTTGTTTCTTTGTGTGTGTTTGTGGTGTGCTTGTTTCTTTGTGTGTGTGTGTTTGTGTGTACAAAACATTTTTTTTTTAAATTAAAACCCAATGTTAAGCCAATACAACACTATTCATATTCACCCAATAGAAAATACTTTCCTTTAAACACATTAGCTTTTCCTTACACAACACTCTTTGTCTTTGGTGGAGTTTAATATCAGTTATATTTTAATCAGCACAAAGATTAATTTAAATTTTAAATTTCAATATTTATACTTTTATAAATCATTAATCGTCTTAATCTGTGATGAACCCTGTTTCTGTGTGTGTGTTTGTTTGTATGTGTGTGGTGTGTGTGTGTTGTGTTGTTTTTGCGTGTGGTGTGTGTTTGTGTGTGTGGTGTGTGTTTGTTTGTGTGCGTGTATGTGTTTGATTGTGTGTGTGGTGTGTGTAAAACTTCAGACTGCAGCTGGTTGTTTTCAAATATTTGAGACTTGATACATGTCAACAGAAACAAAGCAAAAATGAATTCCAATCGTATTCTCGGGTGGGGCATGGTTTACAAATTGTACCTCAGGAGCTTGTTTCGGATGCCGTGGACTCTGGCAGAGGCTTGATATGGTTTGATCTTCATCACTACCCTCTGAAGGAACTCAAAGGAATACTTCATGGCTCGTGGATACTCAAGGTTAACGCAGTAGATGATCCCCAAATGCATGGCAAAGCTGGATGGCACATCCTTAAAGTTGTGAAGCACAACAGTCTCCTCAACTGCCTCATTGAAGACCTCACGTGGAAATGCATCCTGGTTTTCACCTTCATAGCCTATCAACAGGCCAAGTTGCATCCCCTCCATGGCTGCAGTCAGAGTCTCACCATGGGCCTTGAAAAGCAGAAGAAAAAAATAGTGTGAATGTTTGGGTCAAGAAGTGCATGCTCTGCAAAGCTACTTAAGTCTCAGTGATCATAAGCCTTGTTTTCAAACTAATAAAATAGTCTTGGTTGTGAGTGTGCATGTTTGTAGGGGCAATGTTACTGCAAGGGGTGAAAACTTCAGTGTCCTCTCAGATCTGGGTTAAGTGTATGTTGCACTGGGTTCTCTCCCCATCCCTATTCTACCCCTCCTTTCTCCTCCCCCAACATTGTTCTACCTCTCCCTCCTCCCATCACCACTATTCCACCCAACCCTCATCCTCCCCATCCCTATTCTGCCCCTCACCCCTCCCTGCATCATCACTATTTTGCTGCCACAGGACTTTATCAAGACCCATGAGTGTATCTAATCCAAGCTCTGTGTTAAAGGTTGTGTGTGTGTATGTTTGTTTGTTTGTTTGTTTGTTTGTTTGTTTGTTTGTTTGTTTGTGTGTGTGTGTGTGTGTGTGTGTGTGTGTGTGTGTGTGTGTGTGTGTGTGTGTGTGTGTGTGTGTGTGTGTGTGTGTGTGTGTGTGTGTGTGTGTGTGTGGGGTGTAGTGAGGTGAGTGGTGTGTGTGCACGCAAGTGTATATGTGGGTGGGTGCGTTCGTATATGGGCTGTTATGCATGACAGAAAAAGGTCTTACGTCACACATCCTGATGATGTCTGATGGCTCTTCTCTTAGGTAGTGTGGCAGACCCAGCAGAGCAGCAGTCCTTCTCCTTTCGTTTGTGTCCTACAAGACAAAAATAAGCAGTGTTGAGATTTTATTGCGAACATCTGGTGCCCAATTTTACAATTCTCAGCTCGTCTACTCACGTCTTTATTCAGACAGTCCAAAATGGCTTTCAGTGCAGGCTTCTTTGCCGACTTGGTCGCAGCTTCGTACACTTCCAGCAGTCTTGGTGTCAGGTCATCAAGTCCATCGAGGAACGACTCAAAAAGGTCTGTGCTTACGACTCTTTTGAACTCTGCCCGAACCTGAGGAGACAAAAAAGACAAAAAGGTTAAGAAATTAGAGAAAAGATTTTTCAAAGCATAGAGTCACAATTTAGTAAGAAAAGGTGGTCTGTTGTCAAAGGCTTTCATCCACTCAGTAAAACTAAACACAATCCTCTCACTTATCTGTATGCACATTCACGCCACCATTCGGACTAAAAAATAAACACATTTCTGAACGGACCACAGTACAGTATCAGACATCTCTCTAGTACTTACTGGAGATAATCTCATACATTGATATCCAGTCATTGGATTATGGTAAGTGATTAATCTTAGGCTGTGTTGTCTATTGTTATACCTGTCTCTCACAGAACATGGCCGGCCATCTAGCTATGACATCCCCAACGAGAGGTTGATCCCCTACGATCTCCTTTCTGCGCTTGGAGAACGTGGCAGACATCAGCTCATCTATCTGCTGGTGATCTGGGTCTTTTTTCAGCACTTCCATCTGAATTTGATTGCACAAGAACAAAGGGCACATACTAAGACAAAATAGTAGGCTTCACAGACACAAAAGCAAAGTGTAGGTAGTTAGTATAATATAGGCAGGTATGTATGCAGTAATATAGACAGGTATGATGCGTATGTGTGATGTGCATGTGTGTGATGTACCTCCATCATCCTCCGCTTTTCTTCCATGTCTTCATCACTCAGTCCTTCAGGGGGATCTGGACAGTCAAAAAGTATTGATTTATTTTATTAATAAATTTATTTATTTCCCCAAAAAATAAAATAAAAATTCTTAATGACCCCAAACTTTTGAATGGTGTTTAATGTTACAAAAGCTTTAGATTTCAGATAAATGCTGTTATTTTTAACTTTCTATTCATCAAAGAATTTTGAAAAAAAATTGTATACAACAGTTTTCAACATTGATAATGATCATGAATGTTTCTTGAGCATCAAATCATCATATTAGAAGGATTTCTGGTGGATCATGTGACACTGAAGACTGAAAATTCAGCTTTGATCACAGGAATAATTTACAGTTTAAAATATATTAAAATAGAAAACAGCTGTTTTCAATTGGAATACTATTTCACAATATTACTGTTTTTGTTTGTATTTTTAATCAAATAAATGCAGCCGGGGTGAGCAGAAGATAAAAATCTGACTGATCCCAAACTTTTGAACGGTAACGTTAGTGTAACGTTATTTGGCCTTGACATACGGTCTATCAGAAATGGTGTTTTCTACAACAGTTTACAGTGAAAACTGGTAACGTTATTGTCTCAGATGAAGCTTTATCAACCGTCTCTGACTGAACTAAAAGACTGCAAACGTGTTCTAGCTAACATTAACGGCCGCTGAAATGTGCCTCGCTTAAATGACATCACAGTTGCCGAACATATCAAAAGGTAACGATATGATATACGTTAATCGCGTTATTGGTTTCATCAACGCACATTCATAATATCTACAAAACACGAACACTTACCAATAACGAAGTTGTTCACGCCAACCCGATCGCCTTGTCTGATGGAAAAATGAGGCACCTGGCCGTTTGAAGTGTGACTGCTTGCAGGCGCGAAAAACGTGCTTGTCTCGTGGCCTCGTCGTCTGTAGTCTCCCGCACATGCGCAAAGAGCTATCCTCCACTCAATTTAAAATGGCAAGTTCATTCAAGCACCTGTAATTTGTGATTCATTGAAGTAACTTATGAACCTAAATTGAAAGATTGAAAACTCAAACAATTGAGCTGAAATTTCATAACACATTATGTTATGTCTGAGTTAATGACATATATAAGTTATCATAACTTTTTGATCAGATTATTTTTTACAGTGTGTGAACTGTTGGAGTTTACATGAACTGCACCCGAGACTACTTTTTCCAAGCACTCGATTTGTTCACTCAGATGCACAAATTCACCAGTTTACACGTTACCATCAAACCAATGAAACTCAGATGGACTTGAGTCCTCTAATGTGAAAGCAGCATTGAATTGTATTGTACACTCCTGTTCAATAGTTCGGGGTCAGTAAGATTTAAAAAAATATATATATTATTATTTCCCATTAAAATCAATAAAGTAAGAGTAAAAATAAATATGCCGAAAATGCTGTTCTTTTGAACTTTCTATCCATCAAAGAATCCTGCTTTTTTTTTATCAAGATTTTTTTTTTTTTTATCACGGTTTCCACAAACATGAAGCAGCAACTGTTTTCAACATTGATAATAATAAGAAATGTTTATTGAGCAGCAAATCATCATATTATACTGATTTCTGAAGGATCACGTGACACTGAAGACTGGAGTAATGATGCTGAAAATTCAGCTATGACTAAATTACATTAAAAAATATATGTAATAATATAAAACTTATTTAAATCTGTTAGCATTTCATAATATTACTGTTTTTATTGCATTTTTGATCAAATAATTGCAGCCTTGGTGAGCAGAAGATAAGATGTCTGTTTTGCAATATTGAGGTGTGCAAAAGTATGCCTTTTTATTTGAATAAAGGAGCACATCTTGTGATAGTTATTCACGAGGCAGGATTGTGGGCTAAAATAGAGGAAGGTGTAACATCCGTAGAGTCGGAGCTATTTCGGGACGCCTGAGTCACAGTCGGCGTATAAACTACAAGGTGACAACGTGTTTAGTGGTTCCGAAGTGTCAGGTACATTGTGTGTGTGTGAGTGTGTGTGTGTGTGTGTATGTGCGTGTGCGTGTGTGTGTGTGTGTGTGTGTGTGTGTGTGTGTGTGTGTGTGTGTGTGGATACATGAATGCTTTCGGGATTGAAAATGCGTGTGTGTACTATATGCTTGGCTGGCAGGAGTAGGCTTGTTTTATTTAGGAGCAAGCTGATTCTTATTGTGCTGTGTGTGTGTGTGTGTGTGTGTGTGTGTGTGTGTGTGTGTGTGTGTGTGTGTGTCTATAAATATAAGCAGCCCCTGCTCAGAGATGCTGTAGGGTTTGCAGCTCTGTCTTTGATGTGCAGCTCTTCTCTGATGCATGCGTATCCAAATGCGTAAAGCACGTGTCTGATATTTAATGAGAAAACTCTGATATAGACATGTATATCCAGGCATGATGGATAGGCTGAAAGTGTGTAACAGATGGAGACACCTAGAGAGAGAATAAGGGGTAAAAATTGAAGTCTAAAATCCAATCTCTTGGTTTATACATAAACTTGCTGCTGAGAGATTCACTGTTTGAATGATTCGAGGAGATTTTGCATATGAACCACAAAGACCCAAAAGATCAATATGCACTCATACTAATTACACAACGACTGAGAAGTGCATGTGAGATTTAAAAACGTCACACACACACACACACACACACACACACACACACACACACACACACACACACACACACACACACACACACACACACACACACACACACACACACACACACACACACACACACACACACACACACACACACACACACACACACACACACACACACACACACACACACACACACACACCTCCCCTCAGCTGTGATACTCTCTGACTGCACACTTTCATTAGCAAGATGCAGAATTCAAATATGCATTTGCACTTCACCGTTCCCTGCATGCTAAACAGATTGTTTATTAACAAGTTTGCAGGTACAAATGAGGTTGTGTCTGTACGTTTTAGGCAAGAATGTGTCAGAATAGCTCAACTGTGAGTGTCCTTCTGTCTTATAAAACATTACACTGCATTCTGTAACAAATTCCAAGAAATGAAGGAGTAAGCCTGAGTCAGGAGCACAAGTGCAAATGAGAACGGTTGTTTGAGCATCTCTATCAGCCTGACACAGCGTCTCTGGATTAACCAATCGCGTGAGTTTGGGGGCGGGGTTATTTTCATGTCCAACCAATAGCAGAAAGGTGGAGCATTTGAGAAACCCATTTGAAAACAATCATTACTCTTGCAATTTTGTTTGGTCACTTTAGCTTTAAGATGAAAAAAAAAACAACATCCAGTTTTTTAAGGGAATAACATTACGGAAAAAATGGATTAAGATCAATTTTGTAATAAAACGCAGCTTAAAGGGTCATATTTATTCATTACATATTGAGCTTTTTTATACCATATTGATATGCCAACTGTATGAATTATGGCTGGGAAAAATAAATACTAAAACATATATATTAAAAATATTAATAAATAATATAAAAAAAATATATAGCCTATATATATATATATATATTTGAAAGCCTTTTGACATTGACCTGTGATTTATTTTTTCCAGTGGACCACAATTTGGATTCAAGGTATATTATAAATTATTTAAAAAAAGTTGAGGCATAATAATATTTAATCACAATTATTATGTATATAAGTAAATAAATGTATGCAATAATATTATCCATTTATATATATATATATATATAATTTATATATGTACTGTGTCTTTAACTCAAAAGTGTCTTTGTATCAATTTTATTTTACATGTTTATCTTACTATAGTGTGTTATTTTTTAACGAACACGTCACATTATTCCTCATTTAAATTCCCGCCCAAGGCATACGCTAAATAAAGGGGCGGGGCCTGGTTGAGTTAGTGTATAATTTTTAATTTTTTTTAAAATTCCAAAATAAATGGTCCAGCCGACCAATCAGAGAACATTGCTCTTTTCGGAACGAGGGGCTTCATAGCGACACGAACTAAACGGGGTGTGTTTACCGTACATGACGTAACTCGCTGCTTCACTACCATAGTACGAAGAAATGTAAAAGTTAATTTAAGACATTTGAGTACTTTTGAGCACAGACCCTGTTTTTATTTAATATTACAACATCTTTTAACACCACATCGATTTGATTCCATGAGCCACCATGACGACTGCTTCTCAACATACTGCTAGAAAATAAAGCATCAAAGGCAACACAGGTTTGATTTTGCAGTTAATGAGAGTGAGAACGACTGCTGATTTCTGCATGAGGCTTTTCTACACATGATGGAGATGGTGTCAGGGGAGATTGATTTTTTATACAGTCTCTCACACACATAAAAAAGGGACTGACATCTACAGCACAACACCACTACTGGTGTTTACTGAGCCAAGATGTTTACAATAGCTGAGGTAAAAGCTGGAAAATACAAACAGGAAGACTCAAATGCCATGGCAATAAAATAGCTTTTTAGAAGCTGAGAAACATTTAGCAACAGTAACTTAGTGAAAATAGCCTTAAATGTCGTCCAAACGACGCAGGAAGTTGAGGGACCCGAAACAGTAGGAGGCAGAAAAACAAAACCAGTGCAGAAAATGGTGGACCATAACACAATTTTAACAGCTCTGTGGAAAGGGTGGGGGCCGAGAGCTGTGGGAACGGAGCGAGGCCGGTGGTGCGAGTGTTAATGACCGTTATCTGAACGCCACACCGGTCTCGAGTCTCACGGAAGAGCTAAAGAAGGAGTGACGACAGTGAAGGACAAGCGAAGACCAGGCCTGGACATTTTATGTTGTGTTTTTTTATTATGTTTATATGCAGCAGTCGTCCATGAGAGGCTGCCGCTTTACTTTCGTTTTGTTGTTTTTTTTATATTATGATTAAAACTTTACGTTGAATGTTCGCCGGTTCCCGCCTCCTTCTTCCCTGAGCCTTTAACTTTGTTAGAAGCACTTTTCCAAGATCTCGACCAGACTGAATAAAGATTCACAGAGTGAGTTAACAGCCAATCCAGAAAGTAAACAAAGGTTTCCAGTTATGAAAACGATGTTCAAACCCAGACAATAATTCAACTACTAAATACAGGAGACCTCCAAATCAGTGTATAAGTTAAAGAGGACTCTGCATTAGCATCAACTACAAAAGCAAATATAAATATATATGTATGCATAATTACATGCAACTAACCCTAAACCAAACACTATTCCTAACCCTTATTACTCAGTACTTACATTTATATTTACACTTTAACAAGGATAGCTTATAATTAAAGTGTAACAAAAACTGTAAGGAAATCCAGATCAAAACCAACAGGAATTGATTTGCGTGTTATTTTTAAATCTAACACCATCTGTCACTTTATTAATTTAGTGCTCCACTCAAAATTAAGTGTTCATGCTTAAAACACGAAAAGAAAATCACTCAATAGGGTAAGAATAATAAACTGTTTTCCCTTTGAATTAAGTTTCTTTTTCCTACCCCATTAGCAGATAATTTTTCATAAACTCACTTAATTTTGATAACTACACGACTTGATACCTTATGACATTTTGTTTCTCAAGTAAATGTATCTTGATTTTTGCAATGTGCATAATTTGGCAATAAGATTAAAAAAAAAATTGTATTTCTTTTTTTATTATTTTCAGTAATATATTATAAAATCAAATATTTATAAAATCACCATTTATATCTACTCTTTTTTTTTCTTCACTTTTTCTGTGAAGGACCCTTGTGATGCTCTCTTAGAATTTGCCTTAGAAGATTTTTGGAACAGAGCCAATGTGTCCAGATTTCTATGAAGGAAAATAAATGCCATCCGACCATATTTCCATGATCACATGCAAAGGAGACACACACGCATTTTCTTCTTTCTTACACACACAGACCAGCTGACAGAAGGAATCAAGTTTTTACTTTCAGAAATCTGACTAATCATCATGCAAATTAAAGCTCACAGTCTGTGAATTAGACACACTGTGCAATTACAGCCAATTATTACTGAAGCAGTCACAAGCGTTTAATTATCATCAGAACAGAGAGCAAGAGAGAGGACCAACTGATGCACTGGATGCTGGCATTTCAGTTTGAAGAAGAGGGAAAAACATCGTAGAGAAAGAAAAGGATGGAGAGGAAGAAAAACAGGAAAGTTCTCGTTTGGCAGGGCAAGTGGCTTCACATCAGAAACACAGCAATCACTCATGAGGATGAGAAGAGTGAGGAAAGGAGACTGTGAGATAGACGAGGGACCGGGAGTGTGAAAGACATCTGCTCCCAAGGGGAGATTGGGAAAAATCAGGTAGTCTTCACTCCCATCTGCTGATGTTTTTCTGCCCCATTTCTTCTCTTTTTTTATCCGTCTCTCTCCTCTTTCTTCTAACTCACATATTATACGTTTATCTTATTTTAGGCCTATTTAACCAGCGGCTAAATTGAAATTTTCAGAGGCCTGCCTGAGGTTTCCGTTTAATTACTGCAACCTAAAAAAATTATGTAAATTGTATTAGACACATTAGTGAAATCAAATTGAGGTCAAACACGGTTTCAGTTGAACTTTATGAATGATAATAAGGGCTGGGTGATAAATATATATGAAAATTATTTTATTTAATAATAATATATATATATATATATATAAAATCTTTTTTTTTCTTCTTTTTTTACATATTGTCATAATAATCACCTACTGGGTCACATCTCAAGTGTTCAACAAATTTGAAGTTTGGATGGATGGATATTGTAAGATCATGGATGGATGGATGGATGATTGTTGTAAGACCATGGATGGATGGATGGATGGATGGATGGATGGATGGATGGACGAACGGACGGATGGATGGATGGATATTTTATGATCATGGATGGATGGATGTTGTAAGATCATGGATGGATGGATGGATGGATGGATGTTGTAAGATCATGGATGGATGGATGGATGGATGTTGTAAGATCATGGATGGATGGATGGATGGATGGATGTTGTAAAGATCATGGATAGATGGATGGATGGATGGATGGATGTTATAAAGATCATGGATAGATGGATGGATGGATGGATGTTGTAAGATCATGGATGGATGGATGTTGTAAAGATCATGGATGGATGGATGGATGGATGGATGTTGTAAGATCATGGATGGATGGATGGATGGATGGATGGATGTTGTAAGATCATGGATGGATGGATGGATGGATGGATGGATGGATGGATGGATGGATGGATGGATGGATGGATGTTGTAAAGATCATGGATAGATTGATGGATGGATGGATGTTGTAAGATCATGGATGGATGGATGTTGTAAGATCATGGATGGATGGATGTTGTAAAGATCATGGATGGATGGATGGATGGATGTTGTAAGATCATGGATGGATGGATGGATGTTGTAAGATCATGGATGGATGGATGGATGGATGGATGGATGGATGGATGTTGTAAGATCATGAATGGATGGATGGATGTTGTAAAGATCATGGATGGATGGATGGATGGATGGATGTTGTAAGATCATGAATGGATGGATGGATGTTGTAAAGATCATGGATGGATGGATGGATGTTGTAAAGATCATGGATGGATGGATGGATGTTGTAAAGATCATGGATGGATGGATGGATGGATGGATGTATGTATGTTGTAAGATCATGAATGGATGGATGGATGTTGTAAAGATCATGGATGGATGGATGGATGGATGGATGGATGGATGGATGTTGTAAGATCATGAATGGATGGATGGATGTTGTAAAGATCATGGATGGATGGATGTTGTAAGATCATGGATGGATGGATGTTGTAAAGATCATGGATGGATGGATGGATGGATGGATGTTGTAAGATCATGGATTGATGGATGGATGGATGGATGGATGGATGTTGTAAGATCATGGATGAATGGATGGATGGATGGATATATGGATGGATGTTGTAAGATCATGGATGGATGGATGGATGGATGGATATATGGATGGATGGATGTTGTAAGATCATGGATGGATGGATGGATGGATGGATATATGGATGGATGGATGTTGTAAGATCATGGATGGATGGATGGATGGATGGATGGATGGATGGATGGATGGATGGATGGATGGATGGATGTTGTAAGATCATGGATGGATGGATGGATGGATGGATGGATGTTGTAAGATCATGGATGGATGGATGGATGGATATATGGATGGATGGATGTTGTAAAGATCAAGATCATGGATGGATGGATGGATGGATGTTGTAAAGATCATGGATGGATGGATGGATGGATATATGGATGGATGGATGTTGTAAAGATCATGGATGGATGGATGGATATATGGATGGATGGATGTTGTAAGATCATGGATGGATGGATGGATGGATGGATGGATGGATGGATGGATGGATGGATGGATGGATGTTGTAAGATCATGATGGATGGATGGATGGATGTTGTAAGATCATGGATGGATGGATGGATGGATGGATGGATGGATGTTGTAAAGATCATGGATGGATGGATGGATGGATGGATGGATGGATGTTGTAAAGATCATGGATGGATGGATGGATGGATGGATGGATGGATGGATGGATGGATGGATGGATGTTGTAAAGATCATGGATGGATGGATGTATATTTTAAGATCATGGATGGATGGATGTATATTTTAAGATCATGGATGGATGGATGGATGGATGTTGTAAGATCATGAATGGATGGATGGATGGATGGATATATGGATGGATGTTGTAAAGATCATGGATGGATGGATGGATGTTGTAAAGATCATGGATGGATGGATGGATGGATGTTGTAAGATCATGGATGGATGGATGGATGGATGGATATATGGATGGATGGATGTTGTAAGATCATGGATGGATGGATGGATGGATGGATATATGGATGGATGGATGTTGTAAAGATCATGGATGGATGGATGGATGTTGTAAAGATCATGGATGGATTGATGGATGGATGTTGTAAGATCATGGATGGATGGATGGATGGATATATGGATGGATAGATGGATGGATATATGGATGGATGTTGTAAGATCATGGATGGATGGATGGATGGATATATGGATGGATGGATGTTGTAAAGATCATGGATGGATGGATGGATGGATGGATGGATGTTGTAAAGATCATGGATGGATGGATGTATATGATTCTCTTTTGGTTGGAGGGGGAGGGCTAGGGGAAAGGGCCAGATAGCCCTTCAAACAAAGATTTTCCGGGACCACACTTCAAACGAAGGGGTATGAGAAGTGTCACTGCATACACCGGCTACAGAAGCAAAATGGCTGCCCAAGCAAAAAAGGAGACCCATAAATGTAAGAATTGTTGGCTTTAATAAGTATTTTAACGACAAATAATGATTTGCTTTATGTTCCATTCAATCTTGTGTTCATATTTAGGGTCAGTTCCTTCAAAGAAACGTTTGTAAAAAATCTCCTCTCCCCCGAACAAAGCACACAAGCTATTGGTGCATTCAAGTCATCTCGTAAAGATCGTATTTATGAGTTGAACGCACATGAATGCCACACAATGTCGTATTTCACACAGTTTCACACAGTAAATAAATAAATACGTCAAAATAGGACAAACATAGGTCTGTACCTCCAACGTGTTAATACAACACCACAGAATACAAGTCCTGTGTACAAGTCTTGTGCATCTTGGAAGTTTGTGATAAATATCGGCGCATCTCCTGTGACGTAGACGACGACGTATAATGACGTGTAACGGTGTAGTAGTGGTGTCCCATTTCTTAGGGGAATATTTTCACCCCTACGCCTTGCCACTTTGTTTTAAGGGTCAAGGGGAAGGGGAAGGCGAAGGGTTAGGGGTAGACGAAGGGGAAAGGGGTAGAATTGGGATTGGGCCTTAAGATCATGGATGGATGGATGGATGGATGGATGGATGGATGGATGGATAGATATTGTAAGATCATGGATGGAGGGATGGATGTATATTTTAAGATCATGGATGGATGGATGGATATTGTAAGATCATGGATTGATGGATATGATAAGAAAGGTCTTAAAAAAATGTTTTCATTTATTATGTTCTGACTACTATATTTCCCAAGCTGAAGAAATGCAAAATAGCTACAGTAAATTAGTTGATTATAGTAAAGAGGGGGTCAATTTATTGTTTATTTTTTACAGTTAATAAAATGCCCAACGTAAGATCTGGGTCGAGAAGCAAAACCGGTCGAGAACCACTGAAATGGAGGACACGTGGTAGAGTTAAAGCCCTGCAGAATGGGTCCAGAACAGGTTTTGTATTATTCACACACACGCACACACACACATAAAACCTGTACTCCCGAGAGTGCTTATGAGGGCGAAATGACCCGCGTCACAAACTCTCCTCCATCTCCCAGTCCTCATATATATAACCTTTCCTTTCTTTTCTCCAGCCTTTTCCACAGGTGCATTTTTGGCCATGCTTTCTGAGGCACTTTACTCTGTGTGTGTGTGTGTGTGTGTGTGTGTGTGTGTGTGTGTGTGTGTGTGTGTGTGTGTGTGTGTGTGTGTGTATGTGTGTGTGTGTGTGTGTGTGTGTGTGTGTGTGTGTGTGTGTGTGTGTGTGTGTGTGTGTGTGTGTGTGTGTGTGTGAGCTTGAGAGGGAGGAAAGATATTTGCTGCTGTTCTGAATCAGGAGATGGATGTAAGGGCTTGAAAACATAAAGAGCCAAGGCTTTCATCGCTGATGGCAAAGGCACAGACGTTTCCAGAAACTTCATTTACTTCCAATCTGCTTAGTAGAGAGGGAAATATTGGCTGTGCATTGAACAGTCTGTGCCGAGAATGTTCTGCTGTGATCATCAATCTTGCCCTTCAAGAACAGGTGTGAGCTGTGCCCTTTTTTGTGTGTTTGCTCTAATAATGCCTGTGGTCAGGATTTGTGTTCGGACAGCTGGCCAAGATGGGCTTAAAAACCAGTCTTGCTCTCGGCTCTGCAGCAACACGCTCTAATACAATAATGCATTTCTAGACCTGAGGTGCATTTTGTCCCCTGAACACCTCATTTATCTCCTTAAAGGGATAGTTCACCTAAAAACTGTTATAAGGTCCAGAACTTTCTCTCTTCTCTGGAACATAAATGAATATTAAGTATATTTTGAGAAATGTTGAGAGCAAAACATGTCAGTAATTATCAAAATAGCTTTCAATTCTTTTAAAATATATTTTGAGAATGATATCAAATGACACATGGACACAGTACAGAGCAATAACACTAATAGTAACTATATTAATATTAACTCTACACATATTAGGGGGTAAATGTACAATTTCTTATGTTAAATTTGAAAGATTTAAAAATTTTAGGGAACATTCCAGAAAATCCATTGCTTACTTGATCCAATACTTTTATTGATTATAATTAAATGTACATCTTTGCCTTTTGGGCTAGTTTGCTACATAAACAGGCAAAATAATTCATTTGAACTATTTTATTGATAATTTATTTTAATTTGACTGCACTTAAGGCAACAAAATGCACATTATAAAACAATGATCAATAGGTCATGACAACATAATGTTTTTACATTGCTTTAACTCATCAAAATAAATTAAGCAATTTTAAACTTTTTTTATGCACTAAAAATGCTGGGTTATTTTTAACCCAAATTTGGGTCAAATATGGACAAACCCAACCGTCGGGTTAACATTTGTAATTAAAACATTTAACCCAATGGCTCGGTGTGTCCATATTTTACCCAAATTTGGGTTGAAACAACCCAGCATTTTTTAGAGTGTAAGATTCAACTCATTTTTTTAAGTCACTGTAATGTAATTTAAACATCCAAATTGATTGTACTTAAAAATTTAAGGCAGCAACTTTTTTATTACAGTGCAGCACAATATCTACCTTCACGTCGGCTGGTAATTGGCAATAACATTATGATACATGTCTATATTGGCAGCTAAGACTAACTGTCCTCTCTTTGCAACTCTAAAAAAGATCTTTACCTTTCTATAATTTAAGGTTCCCAATACTTGACTCTTTGCTAAGTGAAAGTGAGAAGAAGTAAAAGTGTTTGTGTGTGTGGAGCCATGACTGAAGAGGAAGAGAAATCAATTTCATCGACAAGAGAGGACGACACGTTAATCAGTGTGGTTTCGATTAACACCAAATATTCCTCAAAGAAACAACACTGATCACAGTAAACAAACCTGGAAAAGGTCATTGTGTAATTGATAACAAGAGCCCAGGAGACTATAGATACAGAGTTCATATTTCAAATGTGAAGGCAATGCAGAAGACTATGTTACACACTTCTGCCATCAAACTCGAACAGAGATAACAGACACACCTCAGCTTCAAGTTTCTGGACATTTCTAAAGGTCAACTTATTAAACTTATTAAACTGAACAGACTTCTTGATTTCCATTTCATTTCCAACACCAAATGGAATAAATCCGACACTGAGAAATTCAAAGGGAACATGAAAAGCCTTTCATAACAGAAAAGATAAACTCATTTTCTATTCGACTTCTCATGCCAATTCAATCAAACCCTGATTATGAATTTTTTGTGACTGTCAACAGAGTAGCGGAGATCAAATACACTCGAGATGTTTTCAAGTAGAACTGACTGGGAGCCATGTGTCACTGTTATGTTCAGTTCATTTCCGTTTTCATGGACTTCTAGTTTGTTTTCATTTGTAACATGTGTTCTTTTGTTTAGATAGAGAGCCTAAGTCCCGCCCCTCCGCTTCCGGCTCATGGGACCTTATTTCAGAAAAAATATGTATGGTAGTCAATGGCAAGAGACAACTTATCTTTTTATTCCATCCGAACTGTGCCCTGAATTACACATATGATGTTTGTCAATTTAAAAGATAATTATGAAAGTCAAGAAAGTCGCAGTTTGTCATAAAACAGAAGAGTAACATTTAGTTTTATGTGGAAATCACTCAATGAACTACATCTCTCGTCTCGCACTATACGTCACCGTTGCTCGTGTGTGTGTGTGTGCAGTCTGGTGCAACACACTCAGGCATCACAGCGTAACGTTACGATTATAACGTAAGACTACAGAAAACATGACAGACGTTAGCTTCAGTAAAGTTAGCTTCAGTAGAGTTAGCTTCAGTAAAGTTAGCTTCTGTAAAGTTAGCTTCAGTAAAGTTAGCTTCAGTAAAGTTAGCTTCAGTAAAGTTAGCTTCAGTAAAGTTAGCTTCTTTAAAGTTAGCTTCAGTAAAGTTAGCTTCAGTAAAGTTAGCTTCTGTAAAGTTAGCTTCAGTAAAGTTAGCTTCAGTAAAGTTAGCTTCTGTAAAGTTAGCTTCAGTAAAGTTAGTTTCAGTAAAGTTAGTTTCAGTAAAGTTAGCTTCAGTAAAGTTAGCTTCAGTAAAGTTAGCTTCTGTAAAGTTAGCTTCAGTAAAGTTAGCTTCTTTAAAGTTAGCTTCAGTAAAGTTAGTTTCAGTAAAGTTAGCTTCAGGAAAGTTAGCTTCTGTAAAGTTAGCTTCAGTAAAGTTAGCTTCAGTAAAGTTAGCTTCAGTAAAGTTAGCTTCTGTAAAGTTAGCTTCAGTAAAGTTAACTTCAGTAAAGTTAGCTTCTGTAAAGTTAGCTTCAGTAAAGTTAGCTTCTTTAAAGTTAGCTTCAGTAAAGTTAGCTTCAGTAAAGTTAGCTTCTTTAAAGTTAACTTCAGTAAAGTTAGCTTCAGTAAAGTTAGCTTCAGTAAAGTTAGCTTCTGTAAAGTTAGCTTCAGTAAAGTTAGCTTCAGTAAAGTTAGCTTCTGTAAAGTTAGCTTCAGTAAAGTTAGCTTCTGTAAAGTTAGCTTCTGTAAAGTTAGCTTCAGTAAAGTTAGTTTCAGTAAAGTTAGCTTCTGTAAAGTTAGCTTCAGTAAAGTTAGTTTCAGTAAAGTTAGCTTCTGTAAAGTTAGCTTCAGTAAAGTTAGTTTCAGTAAAGTTAGCTTCTGTAAAGTTAGCTTCAGTAAAGTTAGCTTCATTCATTGAGTGAAAAGGTATGATGTCACATGTGCGTCTTTTGGGTTTAGTCTTTGTAATTACGTATTTTCACAGTCTTATACCTCAACAGTTTTACATCAAACTGCGACTTTCTTGACTTGAAGTAAGTTGTCACAATGAATTTGAACTGTGAAGCAATTATCGTTAAATATTTGGTTTATTCAGAGGTATTTGAATTAGATGTTTGAAACCAACACACAAAACCACTTCTATAAAACTTAAAATATACTGAAATATACCGTCACCTCTATTAGTTTTTTTAACTAAATACATTTTTTTACATTTTGAATTAGTTTTTATTTTTGTATTTTCCGTTTTCATTTTAGTTAACGTTTTAATAGGTTTATTTGTAACAATTTTATTATTTAAAAAATATATGTATATATAGTTTTTATTTTTTAGTTATTTGAGTTATTTTTTAGTTATTTTTTTAGTTTTAGTTATTTTAGTACATCAAGTTAAACTAAATGAAAATTAGAAATGTTGCTCTAGCAAATATAGAAATAAAATAAAATAAAATGATAAAAATTTAACTTATTTGATCAGTAAATGTTTTTATTTCAAGTAACAATTTTAATGGTTTTAGTTTTAGTTAAAATAACCCTGTGACAACTTTCTCAAATTAAACTAGCCATGCCACATGCAATACAATTCACATTCACAATGAAAACATTTAAGATACAGAAGACTGTATTGTAGCTTATTAAACATCTTTCTTGATCATATACATATCCTGAAGCAATCTACCCCTGTCCTAACTTGACGCAAAACTGAAATCAAGAGATAGTTTATCTGAAAGTTAACCTGGACAAGACCTATTCCAGTGATAACCAGATTTCAGAGATAATAGTTGGGAAAGTAGGATGCAAGTATGGCGAAGACTATAGTCCTAAAACACAAACTGTAATTATCTAGGCAATCAAATACCGGTAAGTGCTTTTGGGAGTTTCAACCAATTATGAAGGCATTATATAATCATGACACAAGAAGATAAATGTGGCAATAAAAAAAAAAAAACAAGGATAAAATTGTTTCTACATTAGAGCAATAATAAAGTGAACATCCCGAGGGGTTTAGTCGCGACTCACACTGACATTCATAAAGGCCTGTTCAGTTTTACCGCACCTCAGTCATTGTAATTGATTTAATTCTGTTATAAATGTTCCTGTCAGTCAAATGTCAAGAGAGTCACATCCCTAATGTGCATGTGCGCTTCCACTAATTGACAAAATTGAGTCTATAATTACGGCTTTAATACAACCCCAAAATTACAATTAGACTAATTAGTGAAATTTTCAACAATAAAGAAACAAAACAAATTCATCAGACCTTAAACGAATAATAATAAAAATAAATTAAAAATAAATTAAGACATTTTCTACAATATAGAAACTGAGAACACAAAATCCAGGCTGATTATCCGCACAGCAGAAGGTGTAGAGCTGCATTAAAGAAACAAAGTCAAATATTTTCTGTTCTGCTTCCCAAAATGCCAATCTTTTAGACAGAAGATGAATACTATGAATATGGAAAAAAAATGTTCCTTCTAACTCAGACAAACTAATTTCAGAATTTACACTTTTCTATTTACACTTCTACATTTTGCAGGAATTAGATCTTCTATTTCAAGCCAAAAAATATATATTCTCTGCCTGCGTAAACGTATATTTGATATGGTCTTTTTACATTTGATTATTTCTGGATTTTAAAATTCTTTGGCAGTATTGTGTTTTGGCAGCCTTGCCACTGAAGACTCACTAAACAGGAGGGAAAGTTTGTGGGGTTAAAGGTCAGCTGATGTATTTTGTCTGCATATTTGACAGCAGACACCATGATGAAAGAATGTGTGCACATGCATAAGTGTTTTAAAGGTGTGTGTGTCCTTCTATAGGAATACAAAATAATGAATAACACACATAATGGCAGGAGTGTCATTTAAAACTTTCTGTTTTAAACACACAGGGGCTTTTTACTACGAACGAACGAACGAACGAACGATAGATAGATAGATAGATAGATAGATAGATAGATAGATAGATAGATAGATAGATAGATAGATAGATAGATAGATAGATAGATTTTCAGTATTACTGCATTTAAAATGTAAAAATGTAAAGGCAATATGGAGTGTAAAAAAAATATGCAGTAAAATTACAAATATGCTCATAAATGCAAAACATTTTTTAACTGTAAGCACACACACACACACACACACACACACACAATGTTGGGTTTTCATGTTTTACATTTATATACAAACGGTATATAATCTCCCCTTACACTAACCCCTATACCACAGAAAATATTCTGAATCTTAATTTTTTTTAAAGCACATTATTCAGTCTGATTTATACACTGTTTTCCTCATGGGGACCAAACAATGTCCCCCAGAAGGACAAGGATTTCAGACATTGCCATCTTTGTGTGGACATTTTATCCCCAAAACGTAGGGTTTACCAGGACACACACACGCACGCACGCACGCACGCACGCACGCACGCACACACGCACACACGCACACGCGCACACACGCACACGCGCACACACACACACACACACACACACACACACACACACACACACACGCACGCACGCACGCACACACACACACACACACACACACGCACGCACGCACGCACGCACGCACACACATACACACAGAGAGAGAGAGAAAGAGCTTGAATCTCTGTAGGTAAGAGCTAATCCCAGGGTAATAGGGAAATAAAAGACCAATTTTCTCTTCATTCAGCCTGTTGTGACAAGCAATAATTTCTCTCCTGCTTTCTGTTTTCACAATTACAAAGATGAAAATATCTGAAATTTTTCTCCATAGGACATTTTTTGGTCCCCATGAAGAAACGGCTTATAGATCATAGTACATTATGTTTTTTGAAAATCTAAAAATGCAGAAAGTTTTTTTTGTGATGGGTAGTTAGGGTTACAATATAAAAATCATTATATTTATGGAATGACCCCATAAAATATGTAAATCCAACATTAATCGAGTAAATGGATAAAATATATTTTTTGTGGTAATAGTCTAATGGTGCGTTCACACCGGACGCGAATAGCGCGTCAGGCGCGAGTGATTTCAATGTTAAGTCAATGCAAAGACGCATTACGCGCGTAAACAACACTGTTAAAATACTAATACAAATAGTACAAACATAATCAACTTATGTGCATTATTATAACAAATGCCTGCAGATGGTGCCGTGATTGTTGTTGTTACACTTTACAGCAGATCAAATCCTTGTTTAATATTAGCCAAGCAACATTTAATTCAAATGTCCACTTAATCTTTAATATTTGTCCACTTATTTACATTAGAAATACTAAAGCCACTGTGATTTTCTTAAACAAGTACACATTCAAAGAGGACATCAAAACATGCAAACTCAGAGCGAGGGTTTAAATAAAAACTTACATATTTGGAAACATATTAATGTATTCTCCTATGTTGCCTTATAGGGTTATACATGATTCGCATTACAAGTCTGGTGAAATGACACACATTGAGATTAACTTTATAAGCAACCCAAACTCACAGCATATGAAGACATGGAGTTTGTTAACCGATCTGCTACACATGTGAATAATAACTGTGCAACACTTTGCTATGAAAAACAAAGCGCGTCAGACCTTATATGTGTTCCCAAATGCACGTTTTTGGAAACCCAAAAGGGTTCAAAGTCGAGGGATGAGAAGGCAGATTATTTTAAATTGAAAAATAAGAATCAATATACTTTCACAGAACTCCAATTCTGAAATTGAATTCTGCAATTTGTGAGGGCTGTACTAGTGTCTCATTACCCCTGGATGTAGTTTGTTGTGAGAAGATTCGGAAGAGAAACGAGTAAAGATAGCCAGGTGAGAGAGAGAGTGAGACAGAGATGGTAATTGTGATGGAGAAGGCCATGGTCTCAGTCAATCGGTGAGACTCAATTACTTAATAATGTCTCATTATTGAGCCCTGATTAACCCTCATCCATCTCCTGATATCACGGCAATGACACGTAGAGGACGAGAGGCTTTCATTCCCTCTTCCAGCTTTATAGCCACCAGTTTTGTCCCTGCTTTTTGCCTGCAATTCCTTCATTTCACTTTCTGGTTTTAGTCATCTTATTCCATCCATCAATCTTTCCCTGGAATCATTCATCTCATTTGTCATTTTTAGACCTAAGAAGGTCTGCCTATAGGAAAGTGAGCAAATAAGATGTCTTTAATATTTCAGTTGTTTCTCTTAGACTTTATCGAGATTAAATTGAGAGCAAACTACGAATGGAAGCTTCTCAAGTCTCGATAATGTTTCTAAATAAATAAATAAGTAAAATAACCAGCTCAAAACCAATCTAAGGAATCACAATTTCACGAATTTCAAAGTGATCTTTTCTCATGAAATTCTTGCTAGACCAAGTGATCTGTGCAATAAACATAAAACTGTATGTCAACAATTATCATATTTGAAAGTAAATGATGAACAAAATTACTTAAATCTCCATTAAAGTCAGAACGAAACAATGAGATTGGCCCAATTTGATTGTTTAATGCAAACTCCTGGTTTTGTACATGATTCATCAATGCAGATTTTTTTATATACGATTTTTAATACAGCAATCTTTAATCAAACAGAATTCTTTAATCACAATAGAATTCTAATTAGACTAAAATGATTACTACTAATATGCAAATAGCTCACATTTAATCTTGATTATGTAACAATCACTTTTTTCCGATCCAATCAATTCCTGAGGAATACAATCAAATCCTATACTTTTTTCCTCATTGAATATCCAGTTTGACTGGGAAATACACCAGATTACAGAAGCAGAATATTGTGAATGAAGCTTCACATTAACTTTAACCCTCATTTTGTGTTCCAGTCATTTTGACCAGGAGAGGATTTTATTTTCCACGAAAAATCTAGTTAATGGTGTTTTAGCATTGGACTAAAACTTGCCAAAATTACCTTATTCGTTTTTTTCTTAGGTGAATAAGCTTGAGTGAACTTTTTTCATTCAAAACCTAATTTTTCATAAGCTCAAATCAATGAGGCCTATGATCAATCAGCTCCAAAAAGAAATACAACATCTGTGCTAATTCAAAGAAAGCATGTTGACAAAAAGATAGAATCCAACATTTGGTGATAAATCCGCATAATGAGAGATTTAGGGCGTTTTCAGAACTGTAGATCATTTGCTTTGTTCCGAAACAAGGACTTAATTGGTTACAATGTTGCATTTTGTTCTTGGTTCGGTTCGCTTTCACAAGGCAACATTTCAAAACATTTCACTTCTTCATGGACACAACAGTGATTTCCCTCGTGTGTTAATATTTTTCCTTGAAATAATT
>JARPMJ010008894.1:22500-31269 GCA_033366665.1 Phoxinus dragarum | reverse complement strand
AGACGCCGTGATAATTTTGTGAGTAAAAATTGTTGTTTTTATGTGTCAAATTGACAAAGGAACTATTTTTGGGTTTTTACACGACTCTTAGTGTTTTTCATAGCGTTGATGGAATGGAAACAGAAGGAGGTCAAGTTATAGTTATACGAACCCTAAATGTTACAATACGATACACATCTTCATTTGCATTTATGTATTACGACAAAACTTCAGTTCTCTGCAGACCTGTGGAAAACCAGCGTGATAATCTCCGACCGCAAGTATAATGGTTTTGCGTCAGAAGTGCTTCTTAGCAGAGATTTAGTGAATACTCAGAGTCCTTCACTGACCAGTTCTGTAAACACATGCACTGATCGTCAGATTACTTCAGGTCTCAGAACCCTTTCAATCAGTTAGAGTTGAATTCCGATCGAATCTGATCTCTACATGCAGGCTCTCAGCCCGACTGAGCCGACTCTGACTATAACGGATCGTGTGTGTGTGTGTGTGTTCGCGTCTCGTCTGCTCTTCCGCAGGTGCTGGACGTTCCTCTGACGGTCAAGATCCGCACGGGAGTTCAGCAGAACTGCAACGTGGCGCACAAGCTGATCCCCGAGATGAAGAAGTGGGGCGTGTCGCTCATCACGGTACGTCCAGCGAGCGGCTCCAGGAGAACTGAGGTGTGTTGAGTGTGTCACTGAGTGTGTTTCCTCCGCAGCTGCACGGCAGATCTCGAGAGCAGCGCTACACCAAGTCAGCTGACTGGGACTATATCGACACCTGCTCCAAACTCGCCGCTCCGTGCCGCTGTTCGGTGAGTCGCGGATGATGATGCGGATACTGACTCTAGCGATGTATAAACATTTGCGCTAACATTATGAATGCTCGTATACCGGCGATACGGTGATTGACTGCTGGTGTGTGTCCCTCAGGGAACGGAGATATCCTGTCGTATGAGGACGCCATGAAGGCCAGAGAAACGGGGGTGTCGGGCATCATGTTGGCGAGGTCAGTCTGCTCTCACCGCATCATCCGCGTCGCTTCCCAGAAGCATCGCAAGCCTAAGAAGTTCGTGAACACGACCGTACGACTGATCTTAAATGGATAGTTCACCCAAAAGTGAACATTAGCCATGATTTACTCTTCGTCAAGCCATCCTAGTGTATATGACAAGAGAAAAAGAAGTTATAGAAGTTTGAGTTTATGAAAATGTACAATGTTAAAAATGTAATTATTCATATAAAATTTATATTTTCAAACCTGGTGGACTCTAAAACTGCAAAAAAATCAAAGGCAAAAATCTGAACAAGTTGTGTTTCTAATTTTAGGTTGATATCTTTTTAAAATAATATCTTTTTAAAATAATCTTTCAGTGAGATTTAGTTTGTGCGCAGTACCACACTTCTCCACTAGTGGACATTACTGCCCATATAAGGGCGCCTCCATCTCCATATGTGAGTCTGAACCATTATTTTTACAATTTTCATACAATTTATGAAGTAGACATCTTTGAAATGAATTCAACCTCTAAGAAACACAGAAGATCACGTATGTGCATTATAGCTCGCTGCACATCACAAAAGCTGAATCTATTAGTGTTTTCTTTATATTTAAAACATTTTCAGAGCTTTTTTTCTAAAAGAATTGAACGGATGCTATCTTTTGAACTCTTGGCATGAAAATAAACTGAGGTTTCTACCATTCTTTCATGATTTTTCATGTTCATCACTATTTCAAAATAAAGGTCTGAACACGCCTCAGGAGTATGAACATATTCTTGTTGCAAATTGATAAATTACGGCTCCGCTGTCATGCATTTAAAAAATTTCCCCAAATATGTAAACTAGAGATTGTAAGCTTTCAAATGATATATAGTTTGTCAAGATTGGTGTAGGTTTAGTATGGGATATTACGGTTTTAAATATGTAATGGCCGCGGTGCCAATATAAAGGGTTAACTTTATCGACTAAAATAACCAGCTTTCGGACAGACGTGTACATGTTGGTGAGCTGAGGTACTGCTGTCGGGACACCCGGCCCTGGTCTCTCTGAAAGAACTGTTTCCTGTTGGCCAGGGGCGCGCTGATCAAGCCGTGGCTGTTCACTGAGATCAAGGAGAGCAGACACTGGGACATCTCCTCCGGCGAGCGCCTGGACGTCCTGCGCGACTTCAGCAACTTCGGCCTCGAGCACTGGGGCTCCGACACACAGGGCGTGGAGAAGACGCGCAGCTTCCTGTTGGAGTGGCTCTCCTTCCTGTGCAGGTGACGACCACAACTCAGTTATTCATACAGCGCTATTCACAGTACACATCATTTCACAGTCCACATCACAGTTTACAGTGTTCTGTTCTGTAGAAGTTATGCATTTCAGAAATGTACATGTACAAATCACAGTTAGCTCAAAAGGTATTAATTTAAGCGGTGTAATAATTGAATGCAGAAGCACTGAGCTCACTGAAGTTATGAATACTTGTTTGATAACAAACGATTATGATATTTGGAAAGATGTGCATAACTCTGCATTACACAGGGTTCGCACAACGGCCTTGAATTACTTGAATTTGACTTTTTGAAATGCAAGTCCTGGAAAACCCTTGAAAACAGACATAATTTTAAAGATAATGAAGAAAGATATAGTTTGATAAGTCTCTGATTGAAGTCCCTTAAAAAAAAGTAGTGCTTAAAGGCCGTGTTGCAGGTTTATTTTTTCAACGAATTTGTGCAATTTTTCTTGTACAACACATCTCTAGTCACCTATAACTGTTTAAGTTGGTTCATAAGACTTCGTGAAAAAAGTAAACAAACAACATACTCGTGTGTGCTGGCTTGAAGGGGACCATGATCCTGAGATGTGTGTATGCTATCTTCAGCACAGACGGGTTCAGGCAGCATTCAGCATTCAGTCACATCTGGTCGCGGGGTGAGCTCCTCGACCAGCGACCCAAACGCACTCACTGCCCTACAGCACAAGCTTTCCAGCGCAGTTTCCACGGGACGGCACCGCCCGCGCGAGCACCTGCCAAACACCGCGACAGACACGCGACGGCTACGCTTGCAACAACATTTTCACCGGAGGAAGAGATAAACGCTTAGAAACGCCCATATAGCTAGCACGATGCCTTCTATTTCTAGATGACAAAGACAAAGTTTACCAGTACTATGACAAAGGTTACCGGTACTTTCTGAACTAACGTCATGATCACCGCCACTATAAAGAAAACGTTGATTTTTCACTCGGTGCTATTCAATGACAGTAACAAAAAATATGTGTCGTTATCTCATTGCTGCGTTGCTAAATGATAGCAACTCACCAGGACACTTCAACTCTCCACTCATTCTCCTCGGACCATCATTTCATCGGCTTTGACGGCCATCAGGCGACCTTTCCTCCACTGCTCCCCAACGTGACGTCGTCACCGAATTGCGTAAAAAAAAAACTTTAATACCAAAAATGTAAAAAACTGGTATTTAAGACCATTTTTAAAACATTTTAAAAATGATATACATATCTTGAGTGATTTATGTACCCATTAATCGACAGTGGTGGTTAACCTGCAACATGGCCTTTAAAGTCCTGGAATCAGATTTGACCGTCTCTGCAGAACCCTGTTTAAAGACATCGCTTATGACGTTTCAAACCCGTATGGGGATAATTTAATACTCATTCATAAAAAAAATATATTAAAGTGCAAGTCAGTGATTCTGATGGCCCTGACGGCCCACCACTGTGTGAACGTGTGTTCAGGTATATTCCCGTGGGGTTGTTGGAGAGAGTCCCGCAGAAGATCAACGAGCGTCCGCCGTTCTACATGGGCCGAGATTACCTGGAGTCTCTAATGGCCAGTCAACACGTGGGCGACTGGATCCAGATCAGGTGACACACATCCACTCATGTTTCTGACCGACAGCAGAACACTGCAGGCCCAGAGCTCAGCTCAGTCACACTCGCTGTGTGTACATCCAACTATTGTATGTGCAGTTTGGGATATTGTATAAAAAGCACTGGATGGAAATGTCAAGATGCACATAAAAACTGATCATTTTTAATCTGATAAGACGTGCGCAAACTAGGATGGAAACATCTTTACTAAAATAAATCCCTCAAACATCATGTGACCGTGTCAGCTGTGATTGGATAACTGGAGTAACCAGTGGACCAATGGCATCGCAGCGTCTCTAATGTTGGTTTGGTGTTTCTGAAAGTCGGAGTGTGTGATCAGAATGAGTGTGTGTAATTCCCTCAGAAGCGTCTCACACACGAGTGTGTTCCCGAACACCAGAAAACACGACAGCGGTGACTGAGTTTCTCTGACGCTCGACACACACTCGTTTATGATGGAGGGAAAACAGACACATTAAAGCAACTTACACTTTTATTACTCGTACTTTGTGCCAATTTCCCAGGAAGTGATGATTTTGTTCTCTTGAACACACACTTTATTCACAAATGTTTTATGTCATGTTCCAATTTTGTGCTAAAGTTAAATCCACAGCAGGGAAACATGAACTAAGATGTCTTCTCTTATTATTAAACTGCTAAATTGAGTTCTGTTGAATTTAATACATGTTTGCATTTTAGGTTATGTTTCTATTTATAGTCTGAAATAAACTAATTAGAAATGAGATTGAGTATTTGCTGGATAAATTTGTGTGTTTGAATGATGTCTAATAAGAGTGTCCTCTGTTTGCTCGCAGTGAGATGCTGCTGGGACCGGTGCCTACGAACTTCAGCTTTCTGCCGAAGCACAAGGCCAACGCTTATAAATGACCAGCGGCTCATTACGGAATAAAGTGCTCATCAAACTTTTTTTATTTTCTTTTGTTTTATTTATGTCTAGTTTGAACATGAGTAAGCTGAAGTTGTTTATTCAGGTTGAATTTATTTTAAATGTATTAGAGATGTTTAATACTGAAGAGTGTGTGTGTGTGTGGTTCTGTATTGAGCTCTTTGCTGATGACATGAAAGAGAATAAAGTCATATACTCACTGATGACTGCAGTTCACGTTTAACCGCCGCCGCTCTGGGGACCTGAAGAGATCATGTGACCTAATGAAAACACTGGGATAGTGCATCTTTTAGCAACGTTTTTATTAAGTGCATAACATGAGTGTTTTGACATGATTGTGCCAGTGTTAATGCTCAGTGAGTTTACACACAATCACCTGAGAAGTACACACACACACACACACATCTCTCAGAATATAGTGCTCTTATTAAACACACTAAACAATATGCTGATACAGACCCTCAGGCTGCACCAATCACGGCCTCTGCTGATCAGGTGGGCGGAGCTACTGTGAGAGCGGAGGGTGTGACACACACACACATGAGATCATACAGAAGTTGTCTGAACTCTGACCTGAGTCTGCAGTGAGAAGCTGTACACGTCCCTGATCTCGGATGATAAGCACACCTGCACTGCCTCCAGCACAGCATCTAAACTCCTAAATCCAGACACTTCCTGGAGAAGCAACATGACTGAAGATATTATTAAGTCTCGTTTACTTGGAAAATTTATAAAAAATAAAGAGTTTGTGCTTCTTTTCCTCATTTAGGTAGTTTTGCATCAAAGGAGAGTAACGCCTTCAGAATGTCCTGTAGTGTGAGAGCGCAGCATTTGTAATTTTGCATAGTTTATTTAAACAAGCATGACATCACATCCTGTTGCTCATCTTTGCAACAGGCCCTGAAAAAAGTGACTTTTGGAAATATTACAAAAGTGTCTGTGCTTGTTGAACGGATATGGGCATTTTTGCAAGCAGAATGAAATATTAGTTATTTTAAAGTACATGTTTAGCCAGTCAGCAATATTTCTGGAGGCTCCTAAAAACCCAAACATTTTTCTGCATGACATTTACAACTCAGAGAAACCTGTGAAACCTCTTCATACGGTCCTGACTCCTGGAGGCGTCTGATGATGATGAGTGTTTCTGGGTGTCAGCATCCTCACCTCTGACCTCTGACCCCTGCTCTCCAACACACATCTCGTAAGGCACACATGAGCGCAAACACATCATAATTCTTCTGCCGTAATAATGTCAGTCTGATGTGAGATATTACTAATGCATGGATGAGTTCGTTCTCCGCGTCTCAGTTCCTCCTCAATGAAAACAGAAACATCGTGTCACTGGTGCACACACACACACACACACACACACACACACACACACACACACACACACACTCAGAGTTCAGTGTGCCACAACTGCATTGTTATCCCATTTCCTGACCTGGAGTCACGTCCAGAAGAGAACACTAGCACACACTACTGCAGCATGTTTACTGGACACAGTGTGTGAATCAACACCATGATGGAATACTGTATCCCACAATGCAATGCACTTGACATGGCCTTCAAGAAACTAGTTATTTTTTAGAACAACTGGTTCCATCATCTTGAAGTCAGTGGGTTTTCATAATTCATAATTGTGTTAAAATGCAAAATAGCAGTTTTATCTGGAAGATGTGTAGACGCCACATGCTGAATTAAACAATATATGCAATATAATGAGATCATGTTCGCTATATATACAGTATACACTGCGCAGTGATCAGTATGCTAGTGCTCAGTTCCGAACCGTTCCTCTAGTTGTGCTGTGCAGCTCGTGGGGTCATTGGGGGTCAGAGGTCAGAGGTCGTGTGTGCAGGTGCAGTGTTCTGGCGGGTATGTTGACAGGTTTAGGGGGGATCTGTGGTTTGAGCGACGCGGTGCGCCTGACGAGAGCCGCGCGCTGGAGGTGAGGAGGCTCGCTGTAGCTGTGCTGGCGCGTCAGACACGAGCCGCCCGCGACTAGCGGCCTGTGTATCTCGTAGATGTTGTTCGACTTCTGGTTGAAAGTGTGCTGGCGGGCCGTTGTGACGCCGTTTCCCATCTTGATGAGGACTTTGCGCTGTGATTGGACGGTGACGGCGTGTGGCCGTTCGGGAAGCGTTTGCAGTGGAACCTGCCGAAGCGCTGTGGTTTCCGGCGTCTCGAAGCAGCTGTAGTATGATGAGGGCATCTGTAGCGTCAGGCTGTACGACACTGGATCGGTGACGTCACGCACTTCTGGAGGCTGGGTGTGTTTGAATATGTCGTCGCTGTGGTTGTCTGAAGGTGTGTGATTGATGGAAAGTGTCTGATTGGTTGGAAACACTTGCAGGGTGGAGTTGTGGGTGTGGCTTCTCTCCCATTGGCTGTTCAGAGCCTTTAAGTTCTTGATTGGCAGCTCGGGGGTGGAGTCCGGGGTGGGCAGCGTGGAGACCAGCTCTTCCTCCACGGTTGCGTGTGGTTTGGCGGGCGGCTGCCGGCAGGGCGGGCCGGAGCTGTAGATCTGGGAGGAAGTGATGTCGTTCTTGTCTGGTTTGGCGTCCAGCAGGCGGTTGAGTTTGGCGAGGCTGTTGAGCGAGAGCGCGGGAGGAAGCGACGCCTCGGGCTCTTGATCTCGCTGGGATCTCTGACCGCAGACACACGACACCAGCAAACCCGACCCGATCGCTCCCAATGCGAACGCCACCAACACACACGCGCCCAGAAGAGTGAAGTGCAAGCCGCCGCTCACACTCGCCGCCTCAGGAAGCTGCTTCACTCCTGCAGACACACACTCATTATATCTTTGAATATCATTATTTTTTGTTATTATATACAGTCAAACCAAAAATTATTCAGATTTGTTTTGCTAGTGTGTGCAGGACACTATAGTTAATTTATGTAAGAGAAGAGATAGCACAATTGAGTAAAGTGTGACTGTGAACCTCACACACTCGACCAACCCCAGTAATAATCAGACATGACATCATAATGTGTGTGACACTGACCAGACGCTGAATCCACAGCGGAGTTCACATCACTTCCTGCGGCTGACATCACATCTGAGCACATGTAAACATAGAAGAGATTTTAATTAGTTTAAATTAATATTAGAATAGTTAGTATAATGACAGTGGTTATATATATATAAATGTTTGCTACATTGTAACACAATTCCAGAATATTGGAATATATGGAATATTCCACTAATGTAGTTTCTCAACAGGTTGAGCGTGAAGTGTTTAATGAGAAACTTTAATAAAACATCAGTGTCACAATGATTCACAAATGGCAACCTTCTCACATATACCTCCTAGATTAATATTTACATTTATCAGACATTACAACATGACAGAACTGAAGCATCACTGCTGTAGCTCACTCACCGCTGCACGTGTCAAATAAATGTGATTGGTCCCCATCGATGTCCTGCTCAAAACCGGCCCTGCTCATCATAAAAACACAGACAGGAAGGTTAGTGTGATTATAATCCCTGATCATGCAGCAGGAAGTGATGTCACTCTTACTTAAATCCCGGGGCCATGTCAGCACAGCGCCCCGTGCGCAGCCAGATGCAGTATGGGTCATGTGTGTAGAGACAGCGTCTGTGGAGGAACAGAGAGTTATGAGTTTGACTGATAAAAGACTAACACGTGACCCTGGATCTCAGAACCAGTCTGGAGCCGCACGGGTATATCTGTGGCAATAGCAACTATGGGTCACAATTATACATTTTTCTTTTATGCCAAAAATCATGAGGATATTAAGATCATGATCCATGAAGATATTTAGTAAATGTCCTACCGTAAATATATAAAACATGTATTTGTGTGAGTGAATGCAGCACAATCGTGAACATAAATGCACAACTTTAAAGGAGATTTTCTCAATGTTTACTTTTTTTTGCTCCTCAGATTCCAGATTTACAATAGTTGTGTCTCAAGCTTATTTATTTGGCTTTTATATGATGTATAAATCTCGATTTCAAAAAGACTGACC
>JARPMJ010008894.1:0-15000 GCA_033366665.1 Phoxinus dragarum | reverse complement strand
GAGAGAGAGAGAGAGAGAGAGAGTGAGAGAGAGAGAGTGTGCGTGTGTGTGTGTGTGAGTGTGAGAGTGAGTGAGAGAGTGTGAGCGGTGTGTGAGAGAGAGAGAGAGAGAGAGAGAGAGAGAGAGAGAGTGAGAGAGAGAGAGTGTGCGTGTGTGTGTGTGTGAGTGAGAGAGTGTGAGCGGTGTGTGAGAGAGAGAGAGAGAGAGAGAGAGAGAGAGAGAGAGAGAGAGAGAGAGTGTGCGTGTGTGTGAGAGAGTGAGTGAGTGAGTGAGTGAGTGAGTGAGTGAGTGAGTGTGAGTGTGTGTGTGTGTGTGTGTGTGTGTGTGTGTGTGTGTGTGTGTGTGTGTGTGTGTGTGTGTGTGTGTGTGTGTGTGAGTGAGTGAGTGAGTGAGTGAGTGAGTGTGTGTGTGTGTGTGTACCTGCTGTGGGATGATTTTATCCACTGACGCCGTGAGATTCACAACAAACACATGGTCTCTAAACAGGAGGAACACACAAGAGAACATCATACTGTGTAATTCATGAGTTCTCCAGTTGTTTCCACTGAAATTATACATTTAACAAAATATACCAATGACTAATAGAGAAACATTTCTTCAAAATTCCCCAAGGGTGTAAAATTGTGACTTGACTTCATTACTGCACTGAAGTATTATTTTGAGGGATTTGTACTTTACAGTGTCATTTAAATGGAATAACTAGAACTTTTACATACTTTTTACTCCTTAATTTTATTTTGACTTGAAAAGTACTTGTAAAATAGCATTTTAATATCAAAGCATGTTGTTAATAAACATTATAAATGTTGAACATGTTCTTATCACAGAGTAGATCAGTGATACTCTCATTATATTTATGTAAATAAATATGATTAACAATTAGGGCTGACAATTAATTACACTATATGCTGATTATTATAATTAATATTATATCAATATTTGCAGATAAAAACAACCAAATGCCCCAAATAAAGACATCTGCAGACAGAAGCACTAACTACTGTCTAATACTTAGGTACAGCTTTTTTACTTTCCCTTAAGCATTTAATCGAGTCATATTTTGACACTGCATCTATAAGATCACGCAAGTGTGTTTCCAGGCCTGCATGTGTTCAGTGCACAGACGTAATGACAGACCTGGCAGCGATGTAGAGCATCTGCTGGATCCGGATCATGCGCTGATAGTCCAGCCCGAGACGCCCCGAGCTGTTGTGTGCCATCAGACCCTGGAAGCTGGGGTACAGGAGCGAGTCTGTGGAGCACAGCACCACTGCAGTCAGACAACCTCAACCTTCAGGGTCTGTGAGGCTCTCATCTCACAGATGCTGCTGGGTTGGGACTTATTATTTGAGTTATGCATTTATTTAACCAGGAAGGTCCCATGCATTGAGGTACAATATCTCTTCTACAGGGAGTCCTGGTCAAGATAGGCAGTAAGTACAAAGTAGTACATAACACAACATAATAAACAAACGAAAAATACCCATATCTGGAAGACAATACAAATCCTAATCAACTATTAAAACCTTTACACCGTTCTATACTTCATGTTGATGTCTAAATTAAATGTTAACAATGTAAAGCTGAATAAAGTCGCTATGTCAGTTGTATTACTGTCAGATTTTGGGTAAAAGAAAAAATACTGCTGCATTTGTCAGACACAGCTCAGTACATTGTGCGAAATATGCCATTAATTGCTATCAAAAGCCAATAAGTTAGAAGAATTATGAGCAAAAAAAGACTCACCTTCCAGTCCCACCACACTGATTGGCTGCAGATCCCTGGGGAAGGGCGTGGCAGTGATGAGTGGGAGGAGCCAGGCGAAAGAGACCATCGTCATGACGACCGAGTGACGGCATGTCCTGTCAGTCATCTGCAGAGTTAGAATGAGGAAACCATTATAAAAACACAAAGACAATAAATAGATGACTTTCAATTGCAAACATGAACATACAGCACACAGCTACTTCTTCTAGAGCTCATGACAGTAAATCCTCATGATGTTAAAATAATCATTACTGATGTGCGGAGTCACATTCTTTTCACTACTTTTTATTTTTTTTCACAATACATTTTAATGTGAGAAAGACTTTAATCTGAACTTTAGCTCTGGGTTAAGATTACTATAGTGTTTTTAGTTTAGCGCATATTTACTTACTCATTTATGTTTTCAAAACCAGTTTTTAATGAACAATTTATCTCTTTTTAGACAATTTTAGGCCAATCTACATTTGTATGTAACTGGCTTGAAATGTGCATCCCACTGCAAGAACACAATAGATTTCAACAGACAAAAACACAAATATCAACAGTAAAAATGATCTAATAAACATGTATTTTTGAGCTCTGTTAAGCCTCGGGAGCAAATGTCAAATTGACAGTAATTCTGGGATCAGCTTGCTTGTATTGTGGTGTGTACGGTCGAGATTAAGGTCAGACAAACATTAGTGTTTAAGGTCAGCGTTAACATGAGCTGCTGTGTTTATCTGCACTAATGTGTGTGTGATATACTCAGACAACCCAGCAGGATTACACACATGACATAAACATCACTCATAAACCTTTACATCTGAATTTTTTACTATTTAAATGATCTTTATAACTGTATGTGTTCACTGTACGTCCGACTGACTGCACTGCATTCCTCCTCTTGACTGTACGCTGAACTCAAGTGGCACTGAGAAGTGTGTAAGAGAGTCATAAACGACTGAAGTGTGTAAGAGACAGTCATAAAGGACTGAAGTGTGTAAGAGAGTCATAAACGACTGAAGTGTGTAAGAGAGGAAGGCCTGCTGATGGGTCTGTGGTGGAGCAGTGAGTGGGACGTGATGAAGATGAGGTGCGGACTGGATCCACTCCATTACTAGAGCTTCTGAACCAATGGGGTTCACTGTGTGAGTGGCTCGGCCTCCCTCATGCCGTATGATTGGTTGACACCGCGTGTATGATTGACAGGAACAGAATGTGAGGCTGATCAGACAGTCGAAACGAATGCGTTTGCGCCTTTAGGCCTATATAATTATTTTTTTTGTAGTTCTTTGAATTAGTCAATTACATAAAATGATTAATTATTACATAATGATTTAACTTCTATAGGCTATATTTTCAAAAATAGAGTCGGCTCTTCAGATGTGCGAGCCAGCTCCCGACGTTCACCGACAGGAGCCGGCCGGCCCGTCACGAACTGACACTACTGGATGTGATTGAGCTGCATAGAGCGCAACAGTCGGTTCCGGAAGCAAAATCTCCATAGGGAAATTGATTTTGAACAAGAACTCATAACCGTTAAAGACAGCATGAACTATTTCAACTTAGTATTAAAATAATTGTGTTTAACAGCAGACGTTGTGGAGAAAAACTACATTACCCATGATGCATTACAGAAATGTCCACCAATCAGAGTCGAGACCAGCAGAACTGCCCATATATCTCATTAGCTCCGCCCACTCCCATGAAGCACTGCGAATGACTAAATCAAGTCGACGATATGCATATTTTTCATTAAACTTAAAATGTTTTTATCATACTCAACATTTTTAAAACAAATTTAATTTGATTATGCTGTTTGCAAAGTATCTTATATCTTTGTTATTTTCAAATAAATATGTTGCTTCTCTCTTTGTAGCTGATTGGCTTGGTTCATGGCTTGTAACACTTTAACAAAAACATTTTATGGTAGAAATGAATGGACAAAAATACTTCCAGAAGCAGCTCCTCTGTAAAGTGGACGGGCTACACAACTAACACACATATCGGTTCGCTAGCCTCGATGAACTATGATCCCATAACAATCTGTGACAACGTTTAAACCCGGACCCAACCCGAGGCTAATCTGCCGAAGCTTTGAGTGTGTCAGTGGGAGACACTTTAGCTAATTAATGGCTAATCAGAGCTAATCTTCCATCAGTCAGATCACCGGGACACACGGGGTCGGGGGTGTAATCTGGACCTTTTTATGTACAGGCTTATTCAATTATAAAGTTTTATACACTACAAGTTAAAGCGCTCGGTTTTCTGCATTCTCCTTTCATTAAAGTGCTTCACAGGCCTGTAATTAACAGTAACGTTCAGGCTCATTAATCAGCGCAGAGAGACGATTATGTAGATTACTAAATACAACATATGTGTCATTATTGTAGAGCGATAACATACACACTTCACAACCACACAACCACCTCAGTGTTTATTTATTCCCTCGTGTGTTCAAACTCAAACAGTTGCGTTCAGCTAAACACAGATCAACACGACCAGAAACCACATCCAAAAACACCACAACACACACACACACACACACACACACACACATACACACACACACGCACAACAGAGCAAGAGCTTGCCTATAAAAAGCATTTTATACACATTTTTAGCATTTTCTTCACTGAACCGTCACATGCTCGACTGCTAAATGTTATAGTCTCATAAAAACTGCAGCTGTGATTTCTTTGGGTTCGTGTGTATCAATCAGATTCCTGGCCAGATGTCAGTCAGGTCTGATGGGAACGTGTGAGTTCCTCTACAGGCGAATGACTGCAGCACATCCACCTCTCTGGCTTTAAGATATTACATCCAAAGGCTGAGGAGGACAACAGTGTAGTTCTGTAATGTTCTGAGTTTAACAGAATAGAGTCCACAGCACACTATAGCTATGGGGCGGTGTACAGCTGGCCACGTCATGCGTTTCTGTAGCCGCGTTTCCATTACAGATTTGCGCAAAACTTTTGCGACTTTTTTCTAAATATCGATACAAAACTATTGCGAAATGACGGCGTTTCCAATAAACGATGTTATGCGACTAAAACGTCATTTTTTCCAGATCAGTCATTTAAAATATCATGGCAATGGACGTTGGTAGGTTTATATATCACAGCCACCGCACTAGGCGTTATTATTATTAACGGAAGGAGACGTAACGTTAGGCGTGTTATCCAAGCATTGATGTTATGAGACCCTCATGCTGTGAGCGTCACATATGAGTTTCTCACTCATTTCTGCTTCGAGGTCTTGATTGTGGCATTTCTTTGAGGTTTAGAATCCAGTATTCCTGTAATTCTTTTGTCTTTTATGAATTTAATAAACAAATCTGTCTCGTATTCTGTCCGAACACACCGCGTCCTCTACTAAGTCAGGCGACTGTAAATGTGGTGAAAACTGTTTCCATTGCAGTTTTGCGAAATATTTCTTTTTCGAATTGCCTAAAAAAAAAAACTCATGCGAGCATAAAAACTTTTTTGCGATAAATGCGAGTTTTTGCAAAATTGACGTGTTTCCATTAACAATTTTCAATTTGCAATTTCAATTTGCGCAATTTGAAGGGTCATGGAAACGCGGCTTGTGATAGCTGTCAGCTCGTGAAGAGGCCAGCTGTAAATGCCCTCCGATGAGCATTCGAGACGGTTTACATCCGATCGCTCACACCACTCCAGGAGGAGCTGTGGGACACCCAGACGACACCGGACAAGTGTAAACACATCTGGATGTGGAAACAACATATGTTCATTTAACTCCTCCCAACCATGCTAAAAAATAAACGCGTGAGAGCGTGTTATAGCCAGATATGACAGATGAGCATCTATTCATCAAGCCAACGCGCAAACGTTCACAAATCAAAGTGAAAGTAAGTCACAGACGCTTAACACACAATCATCATCATTAAACCGTGAACTCCATTAAATCTGCAATTGAATATCGGATTTATATCCGTTTTGCGAAAACACATTTACGTGAGCAGGTGTACATGGTTTTGATATCCGATCTGAGAAACGCATGAAGTGGCCAGGTGTAAACAGCCCTGTAACCGCTCAGAGAAACTATCGCTGGAATCACGTTCAGAACGGATGTTTCCAGGTGAGGAATGATACAAAATAATGACAGCCAATCAGAATCCACGCATTTAAAGTGACATGACAAAACGGCAGCGCTTATAGACCTCATGAACCTTTAGAATATTGTCTTTGACCTTCCGGTCGCTCTGTGTATCTCTATGGCATCGCCGTCGAAGAGTGATTAGCTGGTGAAGTGGATGTACTTATTATAGAGTTAACGGAAGTTATCATGAGGATTGTAATGTTAAAAGCAGATGTCTTAACAAACGTCAGTAGACCGGGAAGATTTTAAAACGAGCCGTTCATTCATAAATACGCAAGACCGCTGTGAAAACACAGACCGGAAGACTAAAGACACCGAGTTATAAATCAATAACTTCTGACACTGAGACAGCAAAATGCAAATGAAGAACTCCCAATATGAATAAAATATGTGAGTATGGATATTAATGTATCTTAATAATTTCAGACTATGTTTAGAACTAATTTAATTTACAGTAAATGCATTATTATTAATAATAATGCTTATGAAAAATACTAAGGGTGGTAATCTTTAGGCACCTCACGATCCCTATAATATCTACATTTATTTTTAAATAATTAATGAGTTTACCAACATTGAATATCTAATTTATCTGTGCATTTTTATTACATTACATATATAATTATAAGAAAAAAAAAAGAAAAAAACGTATTAATAATACATCAAAACAATGGTATGTTGAGAATTATTACTAAATATAGCTTCGAATATATAAAATATAAGAATCACATTACAAGTATGAAACACAGTGTGCTTTAAAAGTTTTCCAGACACAGTGAGGGATTTTTCTCTATCAATTCATAATCAGTAGAATTAATTAAAAAGAGAATCATGAAACATCAGAGAATAGTTTTTACACCCATTCCTAAAAAATACGAAAATACAGATTATTCATTAAAAACTTAATGAAATAATAATTAAAAATTGTAGTAAATAATAAACAGTGTGAATGCAGTGCACAGTATCACACACTCCTGCTCGTGAACCATCAGACGACCAGCGCTTGATGTCGTGTTTAGAGACGCTAACACAGATCCACACACTCTGAGTTATGAGAGACTCCAGGACTCTGGGATACGGTAAACACTTCGGGAATGTTCTGTCCGGCTAGTCTCCAGGGACATGTCCGTCGGAGCGGCTGGAGATGTTCTGGTGTGTGTAGTGTTCCTGATCCTCAGAGAGACGGAAACAGAAGAGCCGGCTTCCATCCGGACCCGACCTAATGAAGTCTTTAGTGTGTTCATGTTTGACTGAGATTAAAGAACCGCTAGAGCGTAGTAGAGCGCGGCGCTAGCAACGTCAAGGTCATGTGATCCAGGGACTGTTAACAGGCCTAAGAGCGACCACATTACCCAGCGGCGCAGCGCTCTCTGAAACACACCTGGGTTTGTTGCACGGACAGTAAAAAGCATCTGGTCCTCGTCGACAGTCGGTGTGAAAGTGCACAACACAATTTTGTCTCAAATCATTTGAACACACATCACATCATAAATGCATTCTCCAGAGTCATTACGGTCTAAAGCCCTATTCTCATGTGGACGTCTGTAAATATGCATTAGCATTAGCATTAGCACCTCAGTGATAAACTCATGCGTTCGGATGGCGAGTTATTCACGGTCGAGCAGTGTGTTTTGTGATCCTATGAACCCAGGAACGCTCTGGTCATGTGGGTCAGTCACATGATCGTCTGCTGTACATAAAATATCACATGCTTGGAATAATACGAATAGGAAAAGAGCTTAATGTCCTATTTATTGTTTAAATATCCCATTTAAAAATAAGAAGGTACACGCTCTATAGATAAAATAATTGTCTCTATTGTATTTTATCCTAAAAAAAGTGATGGATGTCATTTTAAAAATGTGAAAATTAGTGGAAATACGTTAATACAGCCTCTAATCTACAACACAAATCTGCTTGGTTTATTTATTTATGTATATAATTGCTGCCATAATAACGTCACATTTCAAATGTTTATGTGCTTTTCTTCTTGTTCTCTTTTGAGCGGTGATGAAATATTGCTTTAGTAAAGACTCTCCAGCATTCAGTAACACAAGTGTATGCTGGATCTCTGAAATGTGAAGCGCAGCAGTAATTTTACTGTGGTCCGCAGTGCTCAAAAAGGATTTAGACAGTGAATTTTTAAGTGATCTCTTCTTGTAAACTCAGAGGTGTGGATTCAGACGACAATTAAAATCACCACATGATCTTGATCTGTCAAAAAACAGGTATTTCTGCCGGAGATCTTCACGTGGATGGTGAACACGGACATTCTGGATTCTGACGGCAATAAAATCACAGACTGACCCTGATGATGAAAACACTGTACGACCCCATGAGAAACAATCACCGTCGTAGCAGATCAGCTATTCCAAACTCTCTCAGACTGTCGGAAATCATGTGACATCTCAACTACACACAGACTTACACTGAATTAATGTCTTGATAACTTCAGCGAATGCTTATTCCATCCATAGATGTTATATGTTAAAGAAGTTAATTTGGTCAAATAGCCTATCTGCACATGTATGGAGTCAGAGTCCTATCATGCAGCATTAAATCAGTGAGAGTGAACACTTTCCTCAGAACTGTGTGTGTGTGTGTGTGTGTGTGTGTGTGTTGTGTGTGTGTGTGTGTGTAAGAGAGAGAGAGAAAACACTTTCCTCAGAAGTGTGTGTGTGAGAGAAAACACTTTCCTCAGAAGTGTGTGAGTGTGTGTGTGTGAGAGAGAGAGAGAGAAAATCACTTTCCTCAGAAGTGTGTGTGAGTGTGTGTGTGTGTGTGTCTCTCTCTGACGGCTCTCCACGCTCTCAGTAAAAATACTCGGCACCTTTGACATAAAGCAGCTGTTTTGCTTCCCGTCTCGTTTCCTTCTCTCTCCACTAGTCCCGCCCACTCTCGGACACAGTCGTGTCCAGTCCAGCGGTCCTCACGAACACACACACACACACACCCATCATCAGCGCGGGTATCTACTGTCGGTCTGTGTAAACACGCTGTGCTATTAGAGGCCGATGACACAGAACGTGTTTTTTGCATTGCGCTGCGAAGCGTATACTGTTCTTCATATGCACACATGCACTAGATGGATGTCTTTGACCGTTCGCACGGGTCACATGTCTCGTGTCTCGCAGTGACAGTGTTCAATTCAGAAGTTCACAGATTAAACACGTGTCTCTAGACCTTGTTTTTTCCTATTGCACTGCCCTGCGTCTCACAGAAGGTGTTTCCACTGTACTGCGTTTCATAGTTTTTATGTAAATATGCATTAGATTAATAAGTTTAACCGCCGCATTCGCTTCTTTTGCAGCTTCTCGTGCAGTACAGCATTTGAAAAACACAGCGATTTAAGTTAAAGGATAATTCCGGTATTTAACACCTTGAGTCTATATTGTAGTTTTGTTTTGGATGAACAAGAGTGGTGGACAACATTGTTTTGACAATGGTTCCTCTCTCGAGTTTTTGACTATAATAGAATTGGCCATGGACCCATTTAACATTGGAGTCAATGGGGCATGTCCGAAAATGTCATTAAAACAGCCAATAATGTTCGTTACAAAACTGTTAAACTCACCGAGTGATTCGTGATGTTAGTTGATGTTCCAGAAACAAAAAGTGTTGCGAAATACAGTTTCTGTCGTATTTTATTCGTCATTTTGTAAAATCCCATTGAATTCTGTTGAAGGACTGAGTGCTCGTTAATATAAATGCGCTACCGGAAACGGAAAGGGGGGCTGTTTACATTTGGTCGATGTCGTCTTTTTGCTCGCTTCCGTTTCTCATAAGGCGAGCGAGCAGAGCAACTGTGCCCCGGGAGAGGTAAGCCAAATAAACAAACAAAACCTTGAAAATATTGAAAGACGTGACCACTGACCAGTGCAATATGAAGTTGAACTCGACTGTGACCGTGAGTGTCCCGCGAGACATAAACATCGGTTATCGCCATCAAGTGGTCGGGAGTGTGCTAACGCTTCAGATTCAAATATTGAGCGGAAGTTACACAGTTGTGAAGTGTCTGAAAAAAATAGTTCCACTATAGCAAAATAAACGGATTGGAATCATATATTGCGACTATATATTGTTTATAATCATCAACGAACACCACTAACCACTCGGTGAGTTTAACAGTTTTGTAAACGAACATTATTGGCTGTTTTAATGACATTTTCGGACATGCCCATTGACTCCAATGTTAAATGGGTCCATGGTCAAAAACTCGAGTGAGGAACCATTGTCAAAAAAAATTTGTCCACCACTCTTGTTCATCCAAAACAAACTACAATATAGACTCAAGGTGTTAAATACCGGAATTATCCTTTAAAAGAGGTTCAACTTCCCAATGTAAAACATGTCTTAGACCCTGTGGGTTATATTGAGTATATTGCATATTGAGTTTTTAAACATAAACGTGTTCATTATTAATGGTCCCAATGTGTAATAATTTACATTCTTTTATAAACGCATCGTCTTAAGGGATAGGTAATATTATTGTTAAATAAATAAATACATTATTTTCATGTACTCACCCTCACATTACTGCAAACTGGTATGACTTACTTTCTTAAACAAAACAGAGAAGGAGAATTTTTCATATAGCAAAGAATTTGGGATCCATATACTTTAAATGGGCAGTTGAGCTCATCATTCACTTTAACAGATTTATTATAATATTTTTAACAAAAACCTCTTGCTGACAAATGGGTAAAACAGTGATTTGGAGGATATTGGCAAAGTGGAGACTGTGAGGCTTAAATAGAGCATTTTAATGTCAAGACTTTTAGTTTATAAACGATTGTGACACTGAATGACATTTTAGTGGGCGTCCTTTGTAAATCATGGTATAAAGCAATTCTTTTTTTACATTATTTAAATTAAACAGGACATATTCTAACGTACACAAATTTAAAGATGTATTACACTTTTGATTTTGTCCATACAATGGAAAATGGAAGTGGGTTGGTAATCCATACCGTGTGTTTACTAGAATGTATTTAGTGTGTGTTTGCTGTTTTAGCAGAAGAATGAAAGCCTGAAGGTTTAGAACAACTTGAGGGCGAGTAAATGATGACAGATTGTTCATTTCTGGGAAAAGTATGGCTTTAGCTCTGGTGTTAGGGTTAGTTACGGTCAGGGTTAGTTGGGGATAAACTATAATGCCTTGTTGAGGAGCACTCGGACCCCAGCCTTCTCCCTCCTGACCTTCATGTTGAGGAATTCTGGGGGAGTTTCTCTCCGGCCCGTCGGTCCTGTGCCGAGATCAGAGAACCCAAACAGAAACTCTACAAGTGTTCCAGGAATGCTGGAGTGGGCAGAGAGAGAGAGAGCGAGAGAGAGAGAGAGAGGAGAGAGAGAGAGAGAGAGAGAGAGAGGGGGAGAGGGAGAGGGGGAGAGGGAGAGAGAGAGAGAGAGAGAGAGAGAGAGAGAGAGAGAGAGAGCGAGAGAGAGAGAGAGAGAGAGAGAGAGAGAGGGGGAGAGGGAGAGGGGGAGAGGGAGAGAGAGAGAGAGAGAGAGAGAGAGAGAGAGAGAGAGAGAGAGAGAGAGAGAGAGAGAGAGAGCGTACGATGAACAGGAGGAAATCAGAAGGGCAAACATGCAGAAGACACAAGAGCGAGAGAGAGAGAGAGAGAGATATGGAAGCTTGTTTTATTTAATAAAAAATAAAAAAGGTATATATAAACTCGCAATTGCGAGAAATAGGCCTAAACTCAACATTCTGACTTTTCTTTTATATCTCAGAGTTTACTCACAATTCTGAGAAAATATATCAGAATTGTGAGATATAAACTCGCAATTGTATGTTATAAAGTCGGAATAGAGAGATATAAAGTCAGAATTGCGGGAAAAAGTCTTATTTCTCACAATTGTGCCTTTATATTTTGCAATTGTGACTTTATAACACACAATTCTGAGAAATAAAGTTAGAATTGCGAGATATAAACTCACAATTGTGAGATAAAAAAAGTCGCAATTATCTTTTAAAATGTTTTATTCTGAGGCGGGAAACAAGCTTCCATAGAGAGAGGCCAACATATGAAGGAGAAAAGAGATAGAAACATTCAGAAGAGTCAAAATACTGATTAATAATAACACAATGTGTTATAATAACCTCATTGTGTGTCTGGAGTTGTGTTGCAATATTTAAGATTTAGATGTATGTTTCATATGTGTGTGTGTGTGTGTGTGTGTGTGTGTGTGTGTGTGTGTGTGTGTGTGTGTGTGTGTGAGTAAACACAACTGATGACATGTAATGTATTTAGATGCCTATTTATAGTTATTATTTAGGGAAAAGTTAGGTTTATTAAATCGCATGCGCATTTATTACCAGAAAAAGTTTTTCTTAAATCAAAACCAAAATTTTTTTTTCTGTTTTTAATATACAAAATCATAATTATATGCCTGAAGAACGTCCTGGCCCAGCAGACTGCATTGTTTATGTCATTTCATAAACTATACTCACTTCTCAGCCGTTTTCTCCGGACTGGCGGTCTCCGGCTATTTGAGGCTGTTTTGGCCGTTCTCTGAGGGCAGATGGTCAGACATGAGCTTTAAACCCAAATCCCCTCAGAGAGCAAAGGATTACCACATTTACTCTCCAACATCTTCTCCGTTTCCCCCTAAAACAACCGTGACAGCTTTACAAACATCGCGTTTCTGTGACATGTTTGTCTTTGGCTTCACACACTCGCGACTGACGGGAGTTTACGAGTCTGACGGTTTAACGGTCGCAGTTTAAAAGCTTTTAAAACTCTTGAGGCGCGATTGATAACTCGTATTTGTGCGTTCATGTTCATCCTGCGCTCGCATATGACAGGTTCAAAAATACTACTCCCATTTATTAACCACAATCTTACAAAACAACACAGAAACTTACCGGTTTTGCTTCAAAAACCATCATAGTCCATATTCTCTGTTTTCTTCTAATCTGAGGCTGCAGACCCAGAGCTGTTCATTCAGTGTCATCGACTGCGAGAGGAACGAGGCGGGACTACAGACACAACAGACACGCCTCCCTCATTTGCGTATGCAAGTTCGAGCCAATCAGAGACGGCAGTGCGGTCTCTTTACTCCGCGTATCCAATCACAACACATGTGGCGGGTTATTTATGAACGGATTTACCCTGTGGAAGTGCTTTGCTTGCTTATTATATTTAAATAATAATAATAAAATAAAATAAAATATATATTTATAAAATGAATGCTCATGTCCAAAAGGCAAAGCTTCCTCTTTATAAAGATCAACATAGGCACACATACTATCTCTCTCTCTCTCACACACACACACACACACACACACGGATCTAGTCAGACTGCAGGAGCTTCTCTTTTACTAAAGCTTATTTAGAGCTTATGTTGAAGTTGAAATATAATAGCAGGTATATTTCTCTCCGTCAGGAATATGTGATTGTGTTCGGTTCTGTGTCATGAAACGCAAAGTAACTTCTAAGCATGAGTGTGTAAATATATAATTACATTATGCATAATTCAATCAACGTCCTCATGATTCACAAGTCAAGTCTCCTTCAGTTATACAGCGCTTTAACAATATAAAGTTTCACAGCAGCTGTACAGTAATAACAGGAGATTACAGTAACAGAGATTTACAGCAGCTCTGGAATAAAGTTATTGTCCTGATAAAGTTAGTTTTGATTGATTCACTTCCGTTGTAAAGATCATTAGTTATTAACTTAAGGGCCGCTTACACACAGAAAACACTTAATATTGAACATAACACACAAGGGCGCCGTAAAGGGGTGGAAGGTTAGGACGATTCTAAGGGCCCAGTCTGATTTAGGGCCCAGAAGAGCAGACCCCCTTTTTCTTTTCTTATTTCTTTTCACTTTTTTATACATACCTTAAAAGTGCTAGGGCCCCTCATGCACTAAATGTGTATTTTGTCCGTTTTGACCATAGATTTAATATTTAAAAAACAAATAATGCATTTACTGTTTCAGACACACCCCTCCCTCTCACAATGGTTCATTCCACCTGCGCTGTCCAAGCTACGATCGCTTACGGAAAAAAAAAAAACGGAAAGAGAAGACAGAGAACGCCGAAGTCGACAGTAGGCTATGTCACACAGTTTTTCAAAAAGAAAGGTAGCTTGCCCTATTCCTGTATTCCAAAACTTTCAGAGTTACTCATTTTTGTTACTACATGATGACCTGCTTTTATCTAGCTAGCTTAGTAAACTAATTACTGAATTAGGATTTACATCCAACAATAATAACATCTCTGCTGTCTCCGGGTTATCATGTCTCGTAGTCGACACAGATTCAGCGGCGGCTGCACACCCGCGTCCTCCTTCCCCCACGTCCCCGTCTCAGCCGAACAAGGTGAGCATGAGCGCGAAACTTCACGAAGATTGAAGCCTCTAAACACGTCTTATCTACTGTGTTCGCCACATGATGATAACTTCACAAAATAAAAAGTAATCTACACGCTTCAAAAATTACAAAATCAGTTTGCCATGTCGTGTGTTTCTGTGAAGTGACAGACAGTGCTGCTGCTACGATCGATGCTGTCAGATTTGACGTTCTTAATATGAATAAAATGCCCCAGAAAAATATAAAATTGAATAAAACATGTCTGTAGTAACCATTGGCTATAAGGAGTTTGCAAAATAGATATTTTAATATTATATAGCCTATTAAGAAAACTAAATAGGCCAATAAAAATAATTACGTGTGTGTGTGTGTGTGTGTCTGGTGTGTCTTGATTTTAAGCCCTTTTGGCCTAGCTAGTTTTATTCCTGGACTGATTTAATTATGGGTTAGTTCTAGCTGATGTTTCCTGATTGAGCAGTTTGACCCAGCTAAAGCTTGTTCATGTAAAGTATGTCAATATGTGTACATTATGTTCTGTTGTGCTTGCAATTGCAATTGAGATAATACATGTTCTCCCTTTTATGTAAACAAGTACATATTTCTATTTTTTTCTTGTTTTTCTAAGCTTTGTACTCATCTTTAGAGATTTTAACTATGCAATGTGCTAAGTATCTTTTTAAAAGTATACAGGGCATGTTTATTGGGTTAAATTGTATCTGTAAAAAATGTAGGGGGCCCAGAAATTTTGGTTTCCATAGGGCCCAGAATTTCTGGCGGCACCCCTGATAACACATATTCTCAGTCATGA
>JARPMJ010008893.1:0-31271 GCA_033366665.1 Phoxinus dragarum | reverse complement strand
ATTTGTCACATTTATTCATTTATTTATTCATTTTTAATTTCTGCAGGTTTGGTCCTCCATAGTCGTGGTCCACCAGAATGTATAGTTTACACTCCTCTTTTTTACCACTACACCTCTGGATGGCATATATCGATATATGTGATGTGATAATCCGTTTAATTTGAAAAAGACCGTTTCTACTGTAGCTTACACAGCCTAGCAAGTCACCGCCTCGCCTGGTTCTGGATGCTGCGACTAGCGCAGTGGATGTGCGGCTGCTGCTGAGACTAGCGCAGTGGATGTGCGGCTGCTGCTGAGACTAGCGCAGTGGATGTGCGGCTGCTGCTGAGACTAGCGCAGTGGATGTGCGGCTGCTGCTGAGACTAGCGCAGTGGATGTGCGGCTGCTGCTGAGACTAGCGCAGTGGATGTGCTGCTGCTGCTGAGACTAGCGCAGTGGATGTGCGGCTGCTGCTGAGACTAGCGCAGTGGATGTGCGGCTGCTGCTGAGACTAGCGCAGTGGATGTGCTGCTGCTGCTGAGACTAGCGCAGTGGATGTGCGGCTGCTGCTGAGACTAGCGCAGTGGATGTGCGGCTGCTGCTGAGACTAGCGCAGTGGATGTGCGGCTGCTGCTGAGACTAGCGCAGTGGATGTGCGGCTGCTGCTGAGACTAGCGCAGTGGATGTGCGGCTGCTGCTGAGACTAGCGCAGTGGATGTGCGGCTGCTGCTGAGACTAGCGCAGTGGATGTGCGGCTGCTGCTGAGACTAGCGCAGTGGATGTGCGGCTGCTGCTGAGACTAGCGCAGTGGATGTGCGGCTGCTGCTGAGACTAGCGCAGTGGATGTGCGGCTGCTGCTGAGACTAGCGCAGTGGATGTGCGGCTGCTGCTGAGACTAGCGCAGTGGATGTGCGGCTGCTGCTGAGACTAGCGCAGTGGATGTGCTGCTGCTGCTGAGACTAGCGCAGTGGATGTGCTGCTACTGCTGCTGCTGAGACTAGCGCAGTGGATGTGCTGCTGCTGCTGAGACTAGCGCAGTGGATGTGCGGCTGCTGCTGAGACTAGCGCAGTGGATGTGCGGCTGCTGCTGAGACTAGCGCAGTGGATGTGCTGGAGTGATGCTGAGACTAGCGCAGTGGATGTGCGGCTGCTGCTGAGACTAGCGCAGTGGATGTGCTGGAGTGATGCTGAGACTAGCGCAGTGGATGTGCGGCTGCTGCTGAGACTAGCGCAGTGGATGTGCTGCTGCTGCTGAGACTAGCGCAGTGGATGTGCGGCTGCTGCTGAGACTAGCGCAGTGGATGTGCTGCTGCTGCTGAGACTAGCGCAGTGGATGTGCGGGTGCTGCTGAGACTAGCGCAGTGGATGTGCTGCTGCTGCTGAGACTAGCGCAGTGGATGTGCGGCTGCTGCTGAGACTAGCGCAGTGGATGTGCGGCTGCTGCTGAGACTAGCGCAGTGGATGTGCGGCTGCTGCTGAGACTAGCGCAGTGGATGTGCGGCTGCTGCTGAGACTAGCGCAGTGGATGTGCTGCTGCTGCTGAGACTAGCGCAGTGGATGTGCTGCTACTGCTGCTGCTGAGACTAGCACAGTGGATGTGCTGCTGCTGCTGAGACTAGCGCAGTGGATGTGCTGCTGCTGCTGAGACTAGCGCAGTGGATGTGCGGCTGCTGCTGAGACTAGCGCAGTGGATGTGCGGCTGCTGCTGAGACTAGCGCAGTGGATGTGCTGGAGTGATGCTGAGACTAGCGCAGTGGATGTGCGGCTGCTGCTGAGACTAGCGCAGTGGATGTGCTGGAGTGATGCTGAGACTAGCGCAGTGGATGTGCGGCTGCTGCTGAGACTAGCGCAGTGGATGTGCTGCTGCTGCTGAGACTAGCGCAGTGGATGTGCGGCTGCTGCTGAGACTAGCGCAGTGGATGTGCTGCTGCTGCTGAGACTAGCGCAGTGGATGTGCGGCTGCTGCTGAGACTAGCGCAGTGGATGTGCTGCTGCTGCTGAGACTAGCGCAGTGGATGTGCTGCTGCTGCTGAGACTAGCGCAGTGGATGTGCGGCTGCTGCTGAGACTAGCGCAGTGGATGTGCGGCTGCTGCTGCTGAGACTAGCGCAGTGGATGTGCGGCTGCTGCTGAGACTAGCGCAGTGGATGTGCTGCTGATGCTGAGACTAGCGCAGTGGATGTGCGGCTGCTGCTGAGACTAGCGCAGTGGATGTGCGGCTGCTGCTGAGACTAGCGCAGTGGATGTGCGGCTGCTGCTGAGACTAGCGCAGTGGATGTGCGGCTGCTGCTGAGACTAGCGCAGTGGATGTGCGGCTGCTGCTGAGACTAGCGCAGTGGATGTGCGGCTGCTGATGAGACTAGCGCAGTGGATGTGCGGCTGCTGCTGAGACTAGCGCAGTGGATGTGAGGCTGCTGCTGAGACTAGCGCAGTGGATGTGCGGCTGCTGCTGAGACTAGCGCAGTGGATGTGATGCTGCTGCTGAGACTAGCGCAGTGGATGTGCGGCTGCTGCTGAGACTAGCGCAGTGGATGTGCTGCTGCTGCTGAGACTAGCGCAGTGGATGTGCTGCTGCTGCTGAGACTAGCGCAGTGGATGTGCGGCTGCTGCTGAGACTAGCGCAGTGGATGTGCTGCTGCTGCTGAGACTAGCGCAGTGGATGTGCGGCTGCTGCTGAGACTAGCGCAGTGGATGTGCTGCTGCTGCTGAGACTAGCGCAGTGGATGTGCTGCTGCTGCTGAGACTAGCGCAGTGGATGTGCGGCTGCTGCTGAGACTAGCGCAGTGGATGTGCTGCTGCTGCTGAGACTAGCGCAGTGGATGTGCGGCTGCTGCTGAGACTAGCGCAGTGGATGTGCTGCTGCTGCTGAGACTAGCGCAGTGGATGTGCGGCTGCTGCTGAGACTAGCGCAGTGGATGTGCTGCTGCTGCTGAGACTAGCGCAGTGGATGTGCGGCTGCTGCTGAGACTAGCGCAGTGGATGTGCTGCTGCTGCTAAGACTAGCGCAGTGGATGTGCGGCTGCTGCTGAGACTAGCGCAGTGGATGTGCGGCTGCTGCTGAGACTAGCGCAGTGGATGTGCGGCTGCTGCTGAGACTAGCGCAGTGGATGTGCGGCTGCTGCTGAGACTAGCGCAGTGGATGTGCGGCTGCTGCTGAGACTAGCGCAGTGGATGTGCGGCTGCTGCTGAGACTAGCGCAGTGGATGTGCGGCTGCTGCTGAGACTAGCGCAGTGGATGTGCTGCTGCTGCTAAGACTAGCGCAGTGGATGTGCGGCTGCTGCTGAGACTAGCGCAGTGGATGTGCGGCTGCTGCTGAGACTAGCGCAGTGGATGTGCTGCTGCTGCTGAGACTAGCGCAGTGGATGTGCGGCTGCTGCTGAGACTAGCGCAGTGGATGTGCGGCTGCTGCTGAGACTAGCGCAGTGGATGTGATGCTGCTGCTGAGACTAGCGCAGTGGATGTGCGGCTGCTGATGAGACTAGCGCAGTGGATGTGCGGCTGCTGCTGAGACTAGCGCAGTGGATGTGCGGCTGCTGCTGAGACTAGCGCAGTGGATGTGCTGCTGCTGCTGAGACTAGCGCAGTGGATGTGCGGCTGCTGCTGAGACTAGCGCAGTGGATGTGCTGCTGCTGCTGAGACTAGCGCAGTGGATGTGCGGCTGCTGCTGAGGACTAGCGCAGTGGATGTGCGGCTGCTGCTGAGACTAGCGCAGTGGATGTGCGGCTGCTGCTGATGGCTGGAGTGATGCTGCAGCGTCAACAAGAGACAGAGGCTGGCGTACAAGGTCATGTGTGTTAGACAGTGTCTCACTCCCCGACGTGTCGGATGAAGTCCCACTTGTAACATAGCTTTCTTCTGATATAATACAAATATTAAATTCATATTTGTATGCCTTCTTATTAGTAATTGAAAAAAAATCATGAAAGATCTGTCCTGCAATCATACTCCAAATCAGAAAGAGCTTACATCTTCCCCGTGAGGTGCAGCAGGAGTAGACGGTGCCGCGGCGTCAACAGAGGTCTGGCGTGGCTGCAGATATCGCCTCAGTGCATCTGGACACGATTCAAAAGTACAGTTATTTAGAAAAAGTTGCGAGATACTGTGTTGTGTATTTACACATCTAGCAAGGAGCTGTGCGCGGTGAGATCAGCTGTAACTCAGCATGTTCTTGCTGTTAGCTCATAGCCTACCGCAAAAAGCTCCTTTGGTAAATTGATATAATAATAATGCATTTTATTTACTGTTGAGCTGTAAAAAGTTGTTGGTCATCGTCGTCTTTATCTCCGGGTAGGCTGTGAGCTTGATGATATAGTCTACATACCTCTGCTTTGGGCCGTTTATCTTCCTCCTCCTTCCTTCGTTTTCGGAAAGCCGATCCCGATGGCTTGGGTGTTCTTTTCATCATAAAATATTATATATATATGATCATTTATAGTCTACAACCGCCATTTAAATTTCCATTTAAAAATAATTTTAAGCGCTAAAACCAGCTGTCAGATGTTTTCCCGCCACTCCCGGTTGCTTAGCAACGCTAGGAGTTTGACAGCTGCCTGTCAGAGTGACTCGGTCGTTTTTTAGGATTGTATAATCTAGTAAAAGAAATGGACAAAAACAAGCAGTGTGTGGACAGTGCACAGTAAAAGTGTACAGCGTGTGCGCAGCTTTCATAATACGATACATTTAATTCACTTTTTTTATTTTTTATTCTGCAATGTTGCGCCCCGTCCAGCAGATGGCGCCCCTGTGTCGCCTGTCGGCCAAGCCGGCCCTGGGCACATTGAGTTTTGCTACATTCATTGCGGGACACTTAATGGAAACGCAATCGCAAGTGTCTTAACTGTGAGTGTAAATGCAATTACGAAAAAATAACATTTAAATAACAAATTTTGCTACAGTTTTTGCTTGAACGTGTTAAACGTAATACATTTTCATTAAAATTGTGCAACTTTTAAAGCGTTAAAATTAGTATTCAATTTACATATTAAAACTATTCTATGAAATTGCAAATGTAAATTATATAATTGAATTTTCATTTTGCACCAAAACATTGCACAAATGTATGGAAAATTAAAATTTAAATACAGAAATGCATTGCCATTTTACATATTACATTTCAAATTGAAATTTGCTACCCATAAGCTTCTAATAAGCTTCATAAGTATAAATCTGAGTGTGGACAGAGCTGAACATGAAGCTCTATGATGGTGTGTGTGTGTGTGTGTGTGTGTGTGTGTGTGTGTGTGTGTGTGTGTGTGTGTGTGTGCGCGCGCTGGAGAAGGAGGAAGCGAGATGTTAAACTTCAGACCCGTGCGAGTGTAGTTCTCCAGTACAGTAGGGGGCGCTACTGCTGCTAAAGAGCGGATCGCCAGTAAACAAGAGGAAGAAGGAGAGACAGCTCAGGATCAGAGAGCAGTTCATCTCCTCGTCGGCGTCTGTACAGAAGACAGTTTATCCTCTTGTATACCGTCTATGAGTTCATCTCCTCGTCGGCGTCCGTACAGGAGATAAGATGAGTGAGTCCGTGAGTTTGTTCGGAGGCAGAGTTCCCGCTGAGGTGGAGCTGCTGTGTAAACACCTGAAGAATCTCCACAGGGACACTTTCACACAGATACTCGGAGGTGAGTTTCGTTTCCAGCTCTTCATAATAAACTCCGAATCTTTCAGAAACTGCCCGATTAACGTTAACCCCCTCGTGATCTCGGCATGACGATCCGCTCACGTGACGAGCAGCGCGAGGCGTTCATAAACACTGATATAACAGTGAAGGATATAAACATCCGCACACACACACACACACACACACACACACCGGTTATACACTTGTGGATCCAGCACAGCGTTCTTTCTCCAGGTAACGCCCAATGACAGAATTGGTCACACTCGTCCTCACCATCGCTCAGCGACCCGTCCTCTGGCTGTACGTACGCGGATAGTCTGCTGTCTGGAGGAGTTCACAGCGGCAGCGATGACACCACAGCCGTGTTGAGATCTGGCATGTTGTGCACTTCTTCGAGACGCCAGTTTGATGCTCCCCACCGGTGTTCTGTCGATGTATACTTTGTCAGAATAGCATACCGGAAGTTGAGTTTTATAGCGGGGTCTGTCAATTTAGCCTACTTTGTCAAAACTGCATACCAGTGTTTGTGAAGGGTATGCTTCTTTGATGGCCCCTGGTTTAATACAAATACAGTTTATAAAGGGGTATATTAATAAAAAATGCAGTTTATAAAGGGGTATATTAATTACACCAACCGATATAATACACCAACACTTACCGCTTGTAATCTGGTATGCTGAAATGATGGTTTAAATTTAACGCATGCGCAATTCCACTAATTCCACTGCTGCGCATGCGCATTAACCGAAGGTATCCCATTCTGATGGGTATGGTGTTCCGTCAGAACACCTGTTCACCTGCTCTTCCTCGCCTGCTCTCCTCATTGCAGACTGTGCGAAGGAACTTTTTGTCGTCTTACATTTTGATGAATGAAATTTGGTTGGATTTTGTTAGAATTATGTCAAGACAATGTTTACATGCTTTGATGTAAAGATATAATAATGGCCACGACTGAGCTTAAATATAATTTGAGTATTTTATATCTATTTGCCAACTGGCACTACAAAACGTAATTCCCATCACAACATCTACAAGTCTCATAATGCAAAGAACATCATTTAAACTCATTTATCTTGCAAACATTGTTAACCTTCAACAATACGTATAAAAAATATTTTTTTTTCCATTCAGCGAATTACATATATTTTCTTGTTCTTACCATCAAAATGTGTTTTTTCTGTGTTCATCAAAGCACACTTTTGTTTAATTTCTTGAAAATTAATGTTAGATGTTTCTTCTTTGCATAGATGGATGAGTATTTCATTATAAACCGTTTTAAAGGTATGTTTGCTGTAAATTAAGCAACATGGCGGTAATGACAAATGAAAAGTGCACTGATACATGAAGCAAATTTAAAGGCTTAAATAATGACTTCTGGTGAGAGTTGTTGAAAGAAATGGACAGATGTGAGGAGATATATATAAATATGACACAACCATCAACTTGAACATGTTTATTTTAATCATGAAGAAACCATAAAATATTTTCTAGGGAATCAATTCTCACAATGGGATAAAAATATCCTTCATAAACATTTCATAACTATTACCATTAGGTGAAATATTATGTTTATATATATCAAAGTTGCATTGGGTTAAAACTAACAATGCATAATGAAATGTGTTTGCTTTCAAACATGTATTTGAACATTCAAAATGTGAATTAGAGATGATAAAGCGAGATGGATGTGGAGAGAAAGAGATTCTGGGAAAAGTGTCCTGAAGATTAACTCCAGCCATGTGGAGTATTGTGGTGACCCAATGTTTTTGCTTGGGATCTTGCTCATGGTATTAAAATAAGCTAATTTAATTTCATAAAGAATTGTCTTCATTATAAAATTAGGTTTTATTTAGAGTTTAGGCTGTGTTTACACGGAAACGATCTGAAGAGAAAACGCAAAAGTGGCGTTGCGTTACCACTTTTTATTCTGCGTTTAGACGAGCGCTATGGGGGGAAATCGGTGACGCAAAAGTGTGTGAGATTGGATGTAGTGTGCACTCCAGACGGCTAGGTGGCGATGTGGAGCACTGAGAGTGAAAGAGACGCTGACACAGTTTGTCATGTTTAATACGGTAAAGCTGCAGCTTTAACCAGTGTTGCCAGATTGGGACGGTGATTACCAGCCCAAAAGCTCACCAAAACCCGCCCACTCCAAGAAAAAAACGCCCAAAATTTTACTGCCAAAATAATGTGATATAATTGTATGGCCATGTCATTCAAGGTTGATAAGCACAATTTGTATCTCCTTAAAACAAAATAACGATGGTAAATTAAAAATTAAAAATAAATATATTTCCAAGGAAAACGCATCAAAACAGGGCAATAATCAAGGAGAATGAGCAAATATGACTTTAAATGTCCAGGTGGACACTGTCAAAACGGCAGTCAAGAAATGAACAATGACTTTAGCCCTCGGAAGAACACATTGCAGAACATAACGCAGAATTTAGCAGTCAAAACTGATTCATCGTTGATTCAAACCTTTGTCAGCGGCTGACAGGGACGAGAGTGCATGCAGTCTGGACGGTGTCAAAATGGCAGATGTCTGGTTAGGCTAGTGTGCACATGACCATGGAAATGACTCTGAGTCGTCCCATATTCAGTTTCAATTCAAGTAATTCAACTGTGCTCTCCTCTCAGTTATTCACCATCAAGTCATCAACCCCCACATGTGTACGTTTATAGACTTGCTCACTATCTACATTTTTACTGTAGATGCAACTTACTGCATGTCACTTTGGCATTAGCGATCACTTGAATATACAGCTACAAGTTATCGCGCTAAATCGCGTCTTCCTGCTGATCGCTCGTTGATTGGCTGAAAGTGCGTGCTCGTCGGTGACGTCAACACCAACGCCAGCTGACTCTGCGCTGCGTGTGTGTGTGTGTGTGTGTTGTAATGTCATGATGACCGATTTTATGCACTACATGCACACTTTAGTTTAGTTTTTTAACCAATTATACTTTAAAATGTAGATGTTAGAAAACCGCCGAACTGACCCCAAACCAGCCCAAATTTTGTCCACCCGCCCAAACCCTTTTTTACCCGCACAATCAAATTCAAAACCGCCCAATCTGGCAACACTGGCTTTAACCCTCGCTGCTCTTCACATGTCGCTCAGAATTGTAATTTTTATTGTCAATGAAATTAATGCTATATTTTAGTTTGATAATGTTTTGTTATTTTCCTGTACTGGCGCACGCCTGTGACGTAACCGCGTACGCGACGCCTTCACTGTCTAGCAGACTTTTGCGTTTTTACCCTTTAGACGGGAACATGGCGGTGGAGCGTTTTTAAGATCTCCACTCTGGAGGGGGGTTTCACTTTTTTGCGTTTTTAAGCCCCAAAAACGCCGTTGCCGTGTAAACGAAAGGCACATTCGATAAAATATTTTTACGTTTTCACCCGCGAGCGTTCTTTTCCTGCAATTTAAATTAGGGCCCACTGACAGAAAAAGAGGTAGTACAAAAGTTGAGGGAGAGAGCGCACTAGTTGACCTAACATGAACATCCAGAACTATAACTCTCCAAGGACCGTCCTCTTGACAGATCTCTTATCAGCGGGAGAACGGTGTCTCCCGGACATCTGCTGGCAGCTTCATGTGCCTTTCGTCCCCGGCTGAGGTGGTGGGATAAGACACAGAATATCATCCCTCATAGGCCAAGAGAAGCGGTTCTGGCCTACACGACTCAGAGTTTTAACAAGAATGCAATTCTCTGCATCCACATCTTGAACTACTCCTGGATATTCCTCCCTGTCACATTTCACAGCACACCACCACCCTTCAGTCGGTCTGTGATGTCAGTGACCCTAGAGAAACCTGCTGTGCATCCGTCAGACTAGTGTTGTCACGGTACCAACATTTCAGTATTCGGTACCAATACCCCTGAACATCCACGGTTCTCGGTACCAAAGCTTAATTTAGATTAAATTTGCATATAATAAAGTGTATATCCATTTGTTAGATAACATTAGATAAAATGACCTAACAATAAACAATAGTGATGTTTAAATGTAAATGTATAAATGTAGCCTACTAATACATTTTTTAAATCAAAAGTTTTAACTGTCAACAATCAAGTGTTTGTATTAAATAACATTCACAAACATGCATTAATGTTTTAAAAATATATTGTTCACTCAATGTGTTGATGTTAGATAAGGCATTAAGTAATGTTAATGAATGGTATCTTAGGGTGCTTTCACACCTGCCTTGTTTAGTTCGATTGAATCGCACTAGAGTTCGTTTTCCGAATTGGTGCAGTTGGTTTGGGCCGGTGAGAATGCAGCAATCGCACTCGGGTGCGCACCAAAAGCGGACCAAACAAGCGTACCGAGACCTCCTAGTTTAGCAACATTAATGCACGCGTCGCCTCCTCCTGAAGTGACTCGCTGCGTGCATTGCATAAAACATTATTTTCAAGCCGCATTCTCACTTCATTCTCAAATGTTATTGTTTGCCTAAAGTGGTGTAGACAAACTAATATAATAAACTATGACCAGGGATACAATCAGCCCACGCAGTCGTCTCTCCATAGTAAAAAGCGGCGTGTTGTCTGCCGGATTTTCCTCCTCTTTGTTTACTTCCGTCAGTTCTGTTGGAATTTTCCCGCACGTTAATTCTGACAATCAAAGTGCAGTTATGAAAATACGTGCAAGACCCATCTGGCCAACGAGTGATGTGGATGTTGTCACGTGACTGCATTTTGGTTCGTTTCATAAACTGATTCGGACCAGAGCAATCAGTGTGGTGTGAAAGGAACCAAAACGCCTGAAAAATGCTACAAAGTATAATTTTTCTCCCTTGGTCCGGACCAAATGAACCGAACTACAGATGTGAAAGCACCCTTAATGTAGTGTTACCAACTAAACGGGAGATAAAACGTGTTTTATTTGACTTGACTGTCCTTTTATTTAATCCCATATTCTGTTTGCACCACTTTCTCCTTTCCACAAGCACGTGCTTTCCCGTTGCGTCTGTCGTTGCTATGCAACCATGAACAGAGGCGTGCCTGGAAAACGAATTTGCACGCACAAAAAAAACGTGAACAGCTCTTTACTCCTTTCTTGTCACCAAGAGGATTCAGAGCCACCGCATTAGCAGCGCCGCCGGTCGCCGTGTCTCAGTGTGTTTATGAAGAGGACACAACTGTGCACCGTTCGGACAGCGCGTCAAGAACCGGATTAACACGATACTTCGGTACCACCGGTACTTAAGAAAAGCTGGTACCGTAACCATTTAATTTTTTTAGTACGGAAATGGTACTGAAGTACCGGGTCTTTTGACAACACTACATCAGAGGCACATCTATGTTTGAAGCTGTTGGCTGTAGTGGACCCTTTGCACATTGTCACCGACTGTGGACCATAGCATTTGCATTCATCAGGAGCTGAGCAGAAGCAGCTAAGTATTCGCCACTTGAATTGTGCTGGAGTGTTGGTGAAAATCTGTTTCAGAGAGGGAAGACAGTTAGTGTGGCTGATTATCCACATTATATTTAAATAAGTTTACCTGAAATTTACCTGGTGACTCTTCATGGTCCCACAGACAGTTTCCAGTTGTTGGGGAATTAAGTCATCATTGGCTGCAATATCATCTTCTTTGATATAAAAGAGCTTTATTTGTGTTTGTTGTTCAGACAATGCTTCAAATAAGACCTCAGCTGATGGCAGATCCATTCCCCGAGCAACTAGGGCATCTGCTGTTCTTTTAACAGCGGCCCCTACCCCATCCGCAGGGCCCTTTCCATGTCCAGCGTCAAGGAAATGCCAAGTCAATCTTTGAAATCCTACATCAAATGGCACAGTTAAAAGTAAGAAGAAATTCTTCTTTGATCTGTACTGTGTTGTGGGGCCATCACTAATAACATGAAGTGTGGTCTGAGGTGAGACACCACTGGTGAGAGATGTGCCCAGATACCTGATGGATCATGCCTCCTTGAAGAAGAAATCGAACACGGGGACAAAACTTCTTTGGTTGTGTAGGCAACTCCTGTGTGTAGGGTGATTTGTTTGTGTGAGTCACCAAAATGAGCAGCTTGCACTTCTGATTTGCTTTCAAATGTAGGCGCGCGGCAAGCGCGCTCATAATAGAAGCGACGTGACACGCTCGTTTTTCCAGAAGCGCATCTGTTCATGGTTGCATAGCAACGACAGACGCCACAGGAGAGCAAGCGCTTGTGCAAAGAAGGATTTCCAGCTGCTGATTTCCACACTCTGCTTGCCTCATTCGACCTCAAACGAGTATCGACTGCGGCGACTCACAAATCAGGTAACAAACTGGACCTTATTTACACACGCTACTGCTCCACAGACCATACTCTTGTCACTCCACTGCACACCTCCGATCACTTCCTCCTCACTCTCAACCTCAACCTGCCCCAGAACACAACACGCACTCCTCCACAGGTCACCTTTCTCAACCTCAACCTGCCCCAGAACACAACACACACTCCTCCACAGGTCACCTTTCTCAACCTCAACCTGCCCCAGAACACAACACACACTCCTCCACAGGTCACCTTTCTCAACCTCAACCTGCCCCAGAACACAACACACACTCCTCCACAGGTCACCTTTCTCAGCCTCAACCTGCCCCAGAACACAACACACACTCCTCCACAGGTCACCTTTCTCAGCCTTAACCTGCCCCAGAACACAACACACACTCCTCCACAGGTCACCTTTCTCAACCTCAACCTGCCCCAGAACACAACACACACTCCTCCACAGGTCACCTTTCTCAGCCTCAACCTGCCCCAGAACACAACACACACTCCTCCACAGGTCACCTTTCTCAACCTTAACCTGCCCCAGAACACAACACACACTCCTCCACAGGTCACCTTTCTCAACCTCAACCTGCCCCAGAACACAACACACACTCCTCCACAGGTCACCTTTCTCAGCCTCAACCTGCCCCAGAACACAACACACACTCCTCCACAGGTCACCTTTCTCAACCTCAACCTGCCCCAGAACACAACACACACTCCTCCACAGGTCACCTTTCTCAACCTCAACCTGCCCCAGAACACAACACGCACTCCTCCACAGGTCACCTTTCTCAGCCTTAACCTGCCCCAGAACACAACACGCACTCCTCCACAGGTCACCTTTCTCAGCCTTAACCTGCCCCAGAACACAACACGCACTCCTCCACAGGTCACCTTTCTCAACTTCAACCTGCCCCAGAACACAACACACACTCCTCCACAGGTCACCTTTCTCAACCTCAACCTGCCCCAGAACACAACACACACTCCTCCACAGGTCACCTTTCTCAACCTCAACCTGCCCCAGAACACAACACACACTCCTCCACAGGTCACCTTTCTCAACCTCAACCTGCCTCAGAACACAACACACACTCCTCCACAGGTCACCTTTCTCAACCTCAACCTGCCCCAGAACACAACACACACTCCTCCACAGGTCACCTTTCTCAACCTCAACCTGCCCCAGAACACAACACGCACTCCTCCACAGGTCACCTTTCTCAACTTCAACCTGCCCCAGAACACAACACACACTCCTCCACAGGTCACCTTTCTCAACCTCAACCTGCCCCAGAACACAACACACACTCCTCCACAGGTCACCTTTCTCAACCTCAACCTGCCCCAGAACACAACACACACTCCTCCACAGGTCACCTTTCTCAACCTCAACCTGCCCCAGAACACAACACACACTCCTCCACAGGTCACCTTTCTCAACCTCAACTTGCCCCAGAACACAACACGCACTCCTCCACAGGTCACCTTTCGGCGTAACCTACGCTCACTCTCACCCTCTCGTCTATCCTCTTTGGTCTCATCCACACTTCCTCCACCAGACCAGCTCTCAGCACTAGATACTAACAATGCAACTGATACTCTTTTCTCCACTTTAATATCCTGCTTGGACAACTTCTGCCCCCTTTCCTCCAGGCCAGCCCGCGCCACTCCCTCTGCCCCCTGGTTATTTGATGTTCTCTGTGAACATCGTGCTAAACTCAGGGGTGCAGAGAGGAAGTGGCGCAAATCCAAAGATCATACTGACCTTGGTCTTTATCAATCCCTCCTCTCTTCCTTCTCTGCTAACATATCTACTGCTAAAATGACTTACTATCACAACAAAATGAACAATTCTTCTGACTCTCGCATGCTTTTCAAAACCTTCTCCTCCCTTCTTAACCCTCCTCCTCCTTCATCAACCCAAACAGCTGACGACTTTGCCACATTCTTCAAAAATAAAACAACCACCATCAGCGGCCAATTTACCAATCCACAAACTAACACACATTTTACCGGCTAACACACACACTCTACCCTCGTTCTCCTTGCTTTCAGAGACAGATGTCTCAACTCCTTTCTAATCGCCCTACTACCTGTCCGCTTGATCCTATTCCCACTAACCTACTTCAAGCTATTTCTTCCTCAGTTATACCCACACTCACACACATCATAAACACATCTCTTCACACTGGCACATTTCCCACAGCATTCAAGCAGGCTCGGGTAACCCCACTGCTTAAGAAACCCACTCTAAATCCAGCACATCTAGAGAATTACAGACCGGTATCCCTTCTTCCATTCGTCGCAAAAACACTTGAACGAGTCGTTTTCAACCAGATCTCCTCTTTTCTCACGCAGAACAACCTCTTGGACAGCAATCAGTCTGGCTTCAAAAGCGGACACTCGACTGAGACTGCTCTGCTCGCAGTAATTGAAGCTCTGAGATTGGCAAGAGCTGCTTCCAAGTCCTCAGTTCTCATCCTGCTGGATCTGCTGCCTTTGACACAGTTAACCACCAGATCCTCCTGTCAATCCTAAAGATGAAGGGCATCTCGGGAACTGCACTCCAGTGGTTCAAGTCTTATCTCTCGGGTAGGTCCTTTAGGGTGTTGTGGAGGGGTGAGGTGTCTAAGACCCAACATCTAGCCACTGGTGTACCTCAGGGCTCAGTGCTGGGACCACTTCTCTTCTCCATCTACATGACATCACTAGGATCTGTCATTCAGAAACATGGCTTTTCCTATCACTGCTACGCTGATGACACACAACTCTACCTCTCATTCCAACCGGATGATCCGACGGTAGCCGCTCGCATCTCAGCCTGCCTGACAGACATTTCTGGCTGGATGAAGCATAGACATGTATAGAAAGGCTAGATGGCTTACCGGCGCTGAGAGCCAATGGGACCCGACGACGTCACACGGCGGCCATCTTAGGACAGGACCGCTCGTCCAGTTATAACATTAAATTCTATTGTGCATGTAGTGCTGAAATAACTATATTTTGCTCAATTTGCTCAATAGCCACGGAGTTTATTAAACATCGGCATCAGCACAAATCATAGCCACGTTAATAAGGTTTGTAATAAACCAAACCGTTTGTAAATCCGTCAAGAATTCAGCAAGTTACGAGCATCTTAGTTGGCGTATGTCACTCACCTTCCGTCCACAGCAGCAGGAAGCAGCAGCGCAGTCTCCTGACCTAAGATGGCCGCCAAGTGACGACACAGCTGACTCCGCCTTGAGCCATCTAGCCTTTCTATACATGTCTATGGGATGAAGGACCACCACCTTCAACTAAACCTTGCGAAGACAGAGCTACTTGTAATCCCGGCTAACCCAGCACTTAATAACAACTTCACCATTCAGCTAGGCTCGTCATCCATAACTGGCATGCTGTTTGAGCAACCCCTGCTGTAGCTCAAACAGTAGACAATGGCGCTAGCAACGCCAAGGTCATGGGTTCAATTCCCAGGGAAAGCAAGAACTGACAAAAATTTAAAACGTGTACCTTGAATGCAATGTAAGTCGCTTTGGATGAAAGCGTCTGCCAAATGCATAAATGTAAATGTTAAATAACTCCATCAAGATCAGCCAGGAACCTTGGAGTTGTAATTGATGACCAATTGAACTTCACAGATTACATTGCTAGCACTGCCCGGTCATGCAGATTTGCCATGCTACACAACTCCTTGTTCAGGCGCTTGTTCTATCCAGACTGGACTATTGTAATGCTCTCCTGGCTGGTCTCCCAGCTTGCACTGTCAAACCTCTGCAACTGATCCAGAAGCTGCAGCTAGAGCGGTCTTCAACGAGCCGAAGAGACACACGTCACTCCTCTCCTCACGAAACTGCACTGGTTGCCGCTCGCATCAAGTTCAAGTCACTGACGTTTGCCTACAGAACACCCACTGGCACTGCTCCCCTGTACCTGAACTCATTACTTCAGACTTATGTGCCGTCCAGAAACTTGCGCTCTGCAAGTGAGCGGCGTCTGGTGGTGCCATCTCAAAGAGGCTCTGGATCTCTCTCTCGGAGCTTCACCATGACTGTTCCTGCTGGTGATGATCTAACTCAGCCAGAGCCGCTGAATCTGTAGCCATCTTTAAGAAACTGCTGAAGACGTATCTTTTTCGGCAGCACTTGATCAAGTAATACGAACACTTTCTCCTCTATTCTATATATATATAAAAAAAAGTACTACGTTAGATTGAACTGCGAAGGGTCATAGCACTTGCATACTGTTGTCCTACTGCTAGTTTAGTTGCTTCTGTTGTTCTCATTTGTAAGTCGCTTTGGATAAAAGCGTCTGCTAAATGAATAAATGTAAATGTAAGGAGAAAGCGGTGCGAACTGCGCTCTCCATGATGACGACGAGGAAGTATCAGCAAAGAATTAATTGATTTCACCTGTGTTCTCCTGTTCTGCTGTGTGGTTCACCTGTGTTTACCTGTGTTCTCCTGTTCTGCTGTGTGGTTCACCTGTGTTTACCTGTGTTCTTCTGTTCTGCTGTGTGGTTCACCTGTGTTTACCCGTGGTTTACCTGTGTTCTGCTGTGTGGTTTACCTGTGCTCTCCTGTGTGGTTTACCTGTGTTCTAGCGGTGGTGAAGGGCATGGAGGGCCAGGACAGCTGTGAGTGTGTTCAGAGGATCTCAGAGAGTGGACTCATCTCCGAGGAGAGCCTGAACCGTGTGATGGCAGGACTATACGCTCTTCTGAAGGAGGCTCTGCGTAGGCCTGCGCTCAGACACGAGGTGTGTGTGTGTGTGTGTGTGTGTGTGCGCGCCTTTACTGTTCATACGAGTGTTTGTCTTCACTGACGCTGCTACAGCAAACCCATAAAAGTGCATCTGTCCTTCATAAAAGTGCACTTTTATGATGGACAGATGCACTTTGACGGACTTCCAAATAAATATCCTCATTCACTGCCTTTATAAAGCTTGGAAGAAACTGGACATTTTTTTAATATAACTCTGATTGTATTCGTCTGAAAGAAGAATGTCATATACACTTAGGATGACTTCAGGGAGAGTAAATCATGGGCTAGTTTACATTTTTCGGGTGATCTATCCCTTTAAAGGGGTCATGACATGAGAAACCAAATTTGCCTTGATCTTTTGGTATATAAGAGGTCTTTGTACCATTAAAACGTCCTGCAAGTTTCATAGCTTAAGACGTCCTCCCCATTATAAACGAATCATTTATTTAATCAAGCTCTAAATACAGCTCGTTCTGGATCCATGGTAAGAAGTGACGTCACGGTGCGAAGTGACGTACCAGCGTTTGCATATGACCGCCTCCAGCACAAGACAACTACGCTTAAAGCGCAAGGCAACTACGCTCATTTCGTATCATCGTCGCGCCCGCGCGCTGCGCGCCTCACAAGTGTTCAGTCGCCGGACAGTGAGTGGGTCTGTGTACAGGGAAATGACGATGCCGCAGATGTGCTGTTCCTGGCTGTGGACAAACAACATCTGTGAATACGCTGCGAAAGATCCAGTCGGCAGGGAACATGGATGCACTTTATTTTTTGCGGACGTCTCAGTCACGGCAGTGTTAGTTTAAGCGTTCGTTCTATACATTTGAAGGATGACTGTTTTGAGAACAAATCCCAAAATGATGCTGGCTTTGCCAAAAAACTGTTGCTCAAAGATAAGTCCGTGCCGACTATTCTGGGCTTAACAACGACGACGCAAACTGTAAGTAATGTATTAAAAACTTTAAACAACTTTTTAAATACGCCGAATCCGCAAATGTTCTGGCTGGGGGCGTTAATAATTGATGCATAGGCACTGACGTTAGCCAATCATAACAGTGGGCGTTAACACTGAACTCTTAAAGGGGAAACACCCCCAAAACAGACTGTGTGAATCAGAGGATGAGAAACAGAGAAAAGGTCATAAATCACTACATTTTAAAAGTTTTTTGTAAAAAAACTATAGTAATACTATAATTGCACCTAAGGGAACATAATAATAAAATAAAAAAACCATGTCATGACCCCTTTAAGGTCAGGTTCTTTCAGCACAAAAGCTTGTTCTTGCTTGATCCTCTCGAGTGTGTCTGCTCAGAGCTGTTCTACGCCGCTCCACTAATTAGGCAAGAATTTCATCATTAGTAGATAAAACCATGTTTAAAATACTCATTATTATGTTCACAGTTCATCCTGTGTCGGCTCACGTCAAATCAATCGGCAGCAAGGCATCATTACGATTTTGTCATGTCATAATTTAAAAAAAAATTATTAGGTCTAAAACAGTCTATAGTGAATATAAACTCTTATTATAGGTGTACGTGGTGATTCAGGAGAGGACTACACCGTTTGGGAAATGGATTCATGATGTACTCACTTATTATACATTTTGAACACAAAAAAAGTTACGGACTGCAGCTTTAAATAGTTATTTGCATCGGTGTATAATCGTTCACATTAGCATCGCAATGCAGCATCATAACTATATTCCAGAGCTATAAATCATTATTATAGATTATCAATTATTGTAATGTGATTATAAAATAACCTTTAAAAATGAATGCTGATTGTCACATTGCAGAAAATGTTTTAATGATTTGTATGTCAAATGTAGGCAGATGTAAACTGTGCGCTTCATGCTAACATTATATTTCAGAGCTTGATGCTTGAAGAGCTTGAAGTTAAATTGTGTTGTTTTAATTTTTCTATAATAGTGTGTAGAACTGCTGAATAGTGCAATCACAGACTTGTTGTGATAACTAATGATGCCCTGTGTGAATATGAAAACTGATATTTCAACGCATCAATTTAACCAAAATTAATTAGAATTCTGCGTTCCAGGTTTTCAGTGAGGATCTCAGAGCTCTCCGGTAAGAGATGTCTTATACAGTTAAATTAAAATAAAAGTCATATTTTTTGCATCTGCTCTGTGTGAAGTGATGTGCAGCTGTATGTGTTCACCGCAGGGTTCCTGAGGAGCTCCTCTCGGACGTGTCCAGCGTGGTGTTTGGGAACAGGTCAGAGTAAAGCATATATTGACTGACTGTGTAATGCTGAGCGGTTCTCTAATGACGGCTCTTCTCCGCCAGGCTAACCTCAGTGAGTGCTCGACATCCCGAGCCGAGTCTGGCCAAGATGGAGGAGTTTAAATGGAGAGTTGATGTTGCCATTTCAACCAGGTACAGTAGTAATGATCGTTTCCTATAGACACGAAGAACTGAAATGTCTGAAAAAACTGCATTTAAAGCAATTGCTGTCCTTTTACAATTAGAGTTTAGCTAAAACTTTCTTCTGTGGACCGGAAGCCATGTTCTTCATGAATCTGGCCAGGGTTCCCAGCTGTGCTTCTGTGGACCGCTGTTCAGTTAGCAAACACCGTGAGCATAGGTGTAGGCAGAGCGACCGCCTGGAATATAGCTAACGCTAGGTAGCAAGTTTTGTTAGCTTGTTTTTTTAACAATGACTGGAGAAAATCCTATTTGATCTTAATGTGTAAGGTCACTCACTGTCCAGGACCGCGATTGTTATTTAAAAAGTGCATTTTAACGGACGCAGCCAGATTGGCCGACCCGTACGCTCGCTCGCTGACGGAGGATCTGACAGGGTTAACACTACCTCTGTCCCGTGGCCTGATGTCTACACCCCATAGAGAAACTGAGGGAATTATTTAGATGCCTGTTTGCTGAACGGTCATGTACACGACCTAGAAATCAAAATTTCAGATACAGCATATTAATTTTTTAACTTTATGTACCGTATTTGATTATTCTTTCTTACCAGGTTCTTCAAAAAGTTTAGTCACAATCAATCACAACAATGTACAATCATTGATGAATCACAAACAATCACGATAGTTTTGAAACATTACGCGATCAAATGTCCAGTTTTGCCTCTAGCTCGTTCGTTACTATAGCAACAGTAGACACCCTGCGTTCGTAACTATAGCAACAGTAGACACCCTGCGTTCGTTACTATAGCAACAGTAGACACCCTGCGCATGCGTTTGTTACTATAGCAACAGTAGACATCGGTGCATGCGTTCGTTACTATAGCAACAGTAGACACCCTGCGCATGCGTTTGTTACTATAGCAACAGTAGACATCGGTGCATGCGTTCGTTACTATAGCAACAGTAGACACCCTGCGCATGCGTTCGTTACTATAGCAACAGTAGACACCCGGCGCATGCTTTAGTTACTATAGCAACAGTAGACACCCGGCGCATACGTTCATTACTATAGCAACAGTAGATATCGGTGCATGCGTTCGTTACTATAGCAACAGTAGACACCCTGTGCATGCGTTCGTTACTATAGCAACAGTAGACATCATTGCATGCGTTCGTTACTATAGCAACAGTAGACACCCTGTGCATGCGTTCGTTACTATAGCAACAGTAGACACCCTGCACATGCGTTCGTTACTATAGCAACGTTCGTTACTATAGCAACAGTAGACATCGGCGCATGCGTTCATTACTATAGCAACAGTAGACATCGGTACATGCGTTAGTTACTATAGCAACAGTAGACATCGGTGCATGTTCGTTACTATAGCAACAGTAAAGATCGGTGCATGCGTTTGTTACTATAGCAACAGTAGACACTAGGCACATGCGTTCGTTACTATAGCAACAGTAGACACCCGGCGCATACGTTCATTACTATAGCAACAGTAGACATCGGTGCATGCGTTCGTTACTATAGCAACAGTAGACACCCTGTGCATGCGTTCGTTACTATAGCAACAGTAGACATCATTGCATGCGTTCGTTACTATAGCAACAGTAGACACCCTATGCATGCGTTCGTTAATATAGCAACAGTAGACATCATTGTATGCGTTCGTTACTATAGCAACAGTAGACATTGGCGCATGCGTTCATTACTAAAGCAACAGTAGACATCGGTGCATGCGTTAGTTACTATAGCAACAGTAGACACCCTGTGCATGCGTTCGTTACTATAGCAACAGTAGACACCCTGCACATGCGTTCGTTACTATAGCAACAGTAGACACCCGGCGCATACGTTTACTATAGCAACAGTAGACACCCTGTGCATGCGTTCGTTACTATAGCAACAGTAGACACCCTGTGCATGCGTTCGTTACTATAGCAACAGTAGACACCCTGTGCACGCGTTCGTTACTATAGCAACAGTAGACACCCTACACATGCGTTCGTTACTATAGCAACGTTCGTTACTATAGCAACAGTAGACATCGGCGCATGCGTTCATTACTATAGCAACAGTAGACATCGGCACATGCGTTAGTTACTATAGCAACAGTAGACATCGGTGCATGTTCGTTACTATAGCAACAGTGAACATCGGTGCATGCGTTCGTTACTATAGCAACAGTAAAGATCGGTGCATGCGTTTGTTACTATAGCAACAGTAGACACTAGGCACATGCGTTCGTTACTATAGCAACAGTAGACACCCGTTCCATCACCACTATACTCTCATTCCTGCGTAATAATCCAGGAACTGTGCAGCCGTACCATGGGTCCAGCAGACGCAATGATATTACGCAGCGCCTGAAAGTAGTCCCCAGCTCGGTAACTTCCAGCGTGACCGGCACTAGGTGTGTGATATCATTGCGCTGCTGGTACGGCAGCAGTTCCTGGATTATTACGCAGGAGTGAGAGGAGACACGGGTTTCTGTGCACGTCATCACATAGATGCGCAGAAAGCAACCGTCTTTACGGCTATGTCTAGCAGAAGCAGAGATTGACGCGGAGCTGTTGTGCTGTAAACTAAATGCATAGGGTATGTCAGGTTTTTATGATTCGCAAATTTAGTTGGACAATTTCATGCTAGTCAACTAACGTTTTACATAGATATATTAATATGCAAATGAAACGCAAGAAAACAGATCCAACTCTACGTTAATTACAATGTTCTTTTACCGAACTCGGCATAACATATAGCGGTCTTGCCTCTTGGGTGCGCGCGCATCCGGTATTGTTTGTATACAAGAAACCCGTGTATAGTTCCTAGTCATATTGGCCTAGGAAATCACAACTTTTTATTCTCTGTCGGTTTTAGTACACGATGTAACTGCAGTCAAGTTTTAAATAGGAAAAATATTGAAACTCTTTGGTCATTTTTGTGAGAGCGATGCTAACGGTCTAATCTGTTAAGTTTGAGACATTTAAAAATGTGTTCATGCACATTATACCTCTGTGCTAAATATTGTTTAATATTTCACATGACTGTTTACCGAAAGAAAAAGGGGACTTATATTATGAAGTGCCCGGAAGTGCGGTTGTTGTTGTTAGCGCACGAGCGAAGAGTTGGTATGTTTTGGTGCGGACGAATAAAAACGGATGATCGATTCTGAAGTGTATCTTTTTGAGTAACATTGGTAGCAGAGGATGGTTATCAACTACAGAGTACCGCCAACCTTTGATGAAGGAAAACCATATGAAAGTTGGAAAAATGAAGTCGCAATCTGGGCCAGGGTTACTGAACTCGAAAAAAAGAAACAGGCGCTTGCTGTGGCTTTGGCGCTCTCGGGAAGAGCGAGGGAAACGGCGATGGAAATACCGGTGGATGATTTGAATAAAGACACTGGCATGGACACATTACTTGTAAAACTCGATGATTTGTTTCTCAAAGAAGAAAAGGACCAAGTTTATGAGGCGTACTCGAGCTTTGACCGAATTATGAAAGATAGCAGTGTTTCCATGACAGACTATATCATTGATTTTGAACAGCGGTACTCGCGGATGCGTAAATATAAGATGGAGCTTCCCGATGCAGTATTAGCATTCAAACTGCTGGACACTGCGTGCTTAGAAGTGAAAGATCGACAGTTAGCTCTGACAGCATGTACAGATTTGAGTTTTGCGTCAATGAAGTCAGCACTAAAGAGGATTTTCGGAGGAAAGTCTACTTCTACAGTGGGGATTAATCAGGAAACAGCGTATGTAACAGAACAAAGGCGACAAAGGAGCAAGCCATGGTCGCAAAATGTTCAGCAAAAGACAACACTGCCTGGCACTAACCCTCTGGACAGGTATGGACGCAGATCAAAATGTGCTGTTTGTCAAAGCACGTTCCACTGGGCCAAAGACTGTCCACACAGAGGTGAGCAAGTCAAACTGACTGAAGATTGTAAAACAGATGATATAGAGGAGTGCAACATTACTCTGTATACAAAAGAGTCGCCCACTGAAGCAGAAATATTTATGACAGAGTGTTTCGGCTCAGCAATAATAGACACTGCATGCACACGGACTGTGTGTGGACAGGAATGGATAAATAGCTACATCGCTGAACTAAGCCAAAACGAGATAAAAGACCTGAAGAAGACAGAAACACAGTCACAGACCCTTTAAGTTTGGTGATGGAAAAGTGGTCTATTCCAACAGAAAGTTAAAAATTCCTGCAAAGATTGGACAAACTAAGTGTCATATTGAAACTGAAGTCGTGCCAGCGAAGATTCCACTACTCTTGAGCAAGGCATCCATGAAAAGAGCTGGGACAGTGCTGGATATGGAGAATGACAGTGCGGTGATGTTCAGTCAACCTGTAAAACTTGACTTTACAAGCTCTGGTCATTACTGTGTAAACATTATGGACAATGACAAGAAAAACATTCAAGGTGATGACTGTGTCTTGGTAGCTGTTGAAGATGTCACTCTAACCAAACAAAAGAATGAAGATGTACAAAGTCAGTTTGACGAGGAAATACTGACAATCTCAGAAAAAATTAGCTCAGCAGAAAAACACAAAATCCTGATGAAGCTTCACAGACAATTTGGTCATGCTTCTGCTGACAGACTGCAAAGACTTCTTACTAGCTCAGGCAATAAAGATGCAGAATGTAGTGTCATTCTGGAAAAAATTGTGAGTGAATGTGAAACGTGTCAAAGATACAGCAAGACCAAACCAAAGCCTGTTGTTGGCCTACCGCTGGCATCTCAGTACAATGAAACTGTTGCAGTAGATCTGCATGAACTTCAACCAGGTGTGTGGTATCTCCACATTATTGACCAGTTCACTAGGTTTAGTGCAGGCAGCATACTGACAACGAAGAAGTCTTCTGAAATAGTAAAACACTTTGTCCATGTCTGGATAAGTGTACATGGTCCACCTCAGAAACTGTTTAGTGACAATGGGGGAGAATTTAATAATGATGAGGTTAGAGACATGGCAGAAAACTTTAACATAGAAATAAAGACAACAGCAGCATACAGCCCGTGGAGAAATGGACTTACAGAGCGACACAACCAAACACTTACAGAGATCATAATGAAAGTGAAGACAAGTAACGGCTGTGACTGGGACACTGCATTGGACTGGGCTCTTATGGCAAAGAACACCATGCAAAACGTTCATGGCTACAGTCCTCATCAGTTGGTATTTGGACAGAATCCCAACCTGCCCTCTATATTAACCGACAAGCCCCCCGCTTTAGAGGGCACCACAAAAAGTGAGTGGGTGGCAAAACACATCTCTGCTTTACATGCATCAAGAAAGGCGTTCACAGAAGCAGAATGCTCTGAAAGAATACGGAGAGCACTGCGTAAACAACTGCGTCACACAGATGAGAAATATAAAATGGGTGACAAAGTGTACTACAAGAGAGTTGATTGTCCAGAGTGGAAAGGACCAGGAGTTGTCATTGGCCAGGATGGTGCAGTGGTGTTTGTCAGACATGGAGGAACCTGTATTAGGGTACACTACCTCAGACTAAGAAAAGTAAACGCAGACAGCAGAGATCAACATGTCAATAAGGATGATGCTGAAATTGACACAAACAATGTGCAAAGACAGGAGATGATGACAGCTGCTGTCAACAACACGGAGGGAACAGAAACTGTAACCGAAAAACAGCAGAGTCCGGTGCAAATTGAGCACACAGGGGCATCCACTATGGGACAGAATGTAGCAGCACAACACACAAGTGACGACATAGGGACACAAAGTGATGCAGAGCAGGGAACTGATGTCCGTCTAAAAACAGGGCAAGTTCTAAAATACAGAGACAGAGAGAGTGGAGCTTTGCACACAGCAAAAGTACTAGGGCGTGCAGGCAAAGCTACTGGCAAATACAAAAACTGGTACAAACCTTCTGCTCATTGAACCCACTAATATTGCAGGCAGTAAAGATTCAGTTGACATATCATGTTTAGAGTGTCTTCAAATAGAACCCGGTGTTACTGATGTTAGTGCCACTAATGTCAGTGAGGATGTATTGGTAACAAAAGATCTATCCTTTGACCTAGCCAAACAAGAAGAGATGAAGAGTTGGAGAGATAACAGTGTGTTTGAGGAAGTTCAGGATGAGGGACAAAAGTGCGTCTCTACCAGATGGGTGTGCACTCTCAAGGAAACACTAACTGGAATAGTACCAAAAGCACGTTTGGTGGCCAGAGGTTTTGAGGAGTTAAATGTGTTAGAGCTACAAAAGGATTCACCCACATGTGCTTCAGAGTCTCTCCGACTGCTGGTGGCAGTTATTTGTCAAAAACAGTGGACACTTCATTCCATGGATATAAAATCTGCATTTCTACAGGGAATAGAACTGTCACGTGACATCTACATCAGGCCTCCCCCTGAGGCTATCTGTGAGGGAACATTATGGAAGCTCAAAAAGTGTGTATATGGTCTGGCAGATGCTTCGTTGTACTGGTACAATAGAGTGAAAGACATAGTTCTGAAAGCAGGAGGAAAAATGTCCAAGGTTGATCCAGCTGTTTTTTATTGGCTAGATCAGGACTGCACTGTAACTGGGGTGCTTGCCTGTCATGTGGATGACTTCATATGGGGGGGGCACGCAAAGTTTCTCCACAACCGTTAAACCACACCTCAGATCTGTTTTCCAAGTTGGACGTGAGGAACATGATCACTTCTGTTATGTGGGAATAGATTTTGTGACTGTGGACAGAAAAGTACAAATACACCAGGAAAACTACATTCAACATATGCAGCCCATACATATGGATCCTTTTCCTCCTCGCAGAGAGATGAATCTTGTTCCACAGCCTGTTGAAATATACTAGGTCGTATTTTTGTTTAAGGATGTTGTAGTTCAATATGTTCTGTTAGTTTGTTGAACTAAAAAAAAAAAAGGAAATATTTATTTTCTTTGAAGAGTGGGAGTTTGTTAAGTTTGAGACATTTAAAAAATGTGTTCATGCACATTATACCTCTGTGCTAAATATTGTTTAATATTTCACATGACTGTTTACCGAAAGAAAAAGGGGACTTATATTATGAAGTGCCCGGAAGTGCGGTTGTTGTTGTTAGCGCACGAGCGAAGAGTTGGTATGTTTTGGTGCGGACGAATAAAAACGGATGATCGATTCTGAAGTGTATCTTTTTGAGTAACATAATCAATTCAACATTCAATGATCTATGCTAAGCTATGCTAAAAGTGCTACCCGCCAGACCCGCAGATCGGCTGAATGCATTAGAAAACGGTAAAACTCAGCTGTTTAACTCTAGGGGAGCTGGGAAATGAGCCTATTTCCAAAAAAAGCAGTGTTGCTTTAAATACGTTTATAAATATTGAACTGTTCACAGTGATTTCAGGCCGTCGCTCCCACACACACACACACACACACACACTGAAGCTGCCGTCTCCAGCACTAGGGGGAGAATAACACTGATACTATTGGAAATGAAATCCCTCAAAGTCGTCGAATCAGCTGTTGATGGAAGAGCGGGAACCCTGAACACAAATACACGGGAACCCTGAACACAAAAACAACACGAGTTATAACACTTTTCACAATTAGTTGTGGCAGCTATAATTGAGCTTATAATTGTGGGCATGATTTTACGTATGTATTTAGATGTGTTGTGCAGCGTTCATCTGTTCAGTGTTCATCTACTGGCATCACTGGTGTGGCTTTAAGCTGTTCCCGTCTCACGGACCGCATTCAATCTCTGCAACTGATCCCACCTATGTTGTCACTGGTGTTCCCCAGGGCTCTGTTTTGGGACCTTTTGTTCATTATTTATCTTTTAACAATTGGCATCATCTTTAGGAAATATGATATTAATTTTCATTATGCCGACGACACCCAGCTTTATCCGTCTTCTAACCCTTCAAAGATTCCCTCTTCTGCTCTGGCTGAGTGCTTAGGGAATTAACACATTGGTTTTCAAGTAATTTTCTTAAATTGAATAGTAGTAAAACAGAAAGTCTTTTCGTTGGTTAAACAAATACAATAACTAAGTCAAATATTTTGTTCTGTGGTAATAGATAATTGCTCTGTTCCTCTGAATGATCCGGTTAAAGGTTCGGTGTCTTCTTGACAGAACTGTGTTGTGGAGCTCATGTTAACAGTGTCACCCGTTCTGCATTCTCTCATATATTACTTTTAACTTAACACCTCGGCTCCTCCATATCTTCTAGATCTTGTTCACACACACACACTCGGCTCCTCCATATCTTCTAGATCTTGTTCACACACACACACTCGGCTCCTCCATATCTTCTAGATCTTGTTCACACACACACTCGGACACTCCATATCTTCTAGATCTTGTTCACACACACACACTCGGACACTCCATATCTTCTAGATCTTGTTCACACACACACTCGGCTCCTCCATATCTTCTAGATCTTGTTCACACACACACTCGGACACTCCATATCTTCTAGATCTTGTTCACACACACACTCGGCTCCTCCATATCTTCTAGATCTTGTTCACACACACACTCGGCTCCTCCATATCTTCTAGATCTTGTTCACACACACACTCGGCTCCTCCATATCTTCTAGATCTTGTTCACACACACACACTCGGACACTCCATATCTTCTAGATCTTGTTCACACACACACTCGGCTCCTCCATATCTTCTAGATCTTGTTCACACACACACTCGGACACTCCATATCTTCTAGATCTTGTTCACACACACACTCTCGGCTCCTCCATATCTTCTAGATCTTGTTCACACACACACTCGGCTCCTCCATATCTTCTAGATCTTGTTCACACACACACTCGGCTCCTCCATATCTTCTAGATCTTGTTCACACACACACTCGGACACTCCATATCTTCTAGATCTTGTTCACACACACACACTCGGACACTCCATATCTTCTAGATCTTGTTCACACACACACTCGGCTCCTCCATATCTTCTAGATCTTGTTCACACACACACTCGGACACTCCATATCTTCTAGATCTTGTTCACACACACACTCGGCTCCTCCATATCTTCTAGATCTTGTTCACACACACACTCGGCTCCTCCATATCTTCTAGATCTTGTTCACCACACACACTCGGGACACTCCATATCTTCTAGATCTTGTTCACACACACACACTCGGACACTCCATATCTTCTAGATCTTGTTCACACACACACACTCGGACACTCCATATCTTCTAGATCTTGTTCACACACACACACTCGGCTCCTCCATATCTTCTAGATCTTGTTCACACACACACTCGGCCTCCTCATATCTTCTAGATCTTGTTCACACACACACTCGGCTCCTCCATATCTTCTAGATCTTGTTCACAACACACACTCGGCTCCTCCATATCTTCTAGATCTTGTTCACACACACACTCGGACACTCCATATCTTCTAGATCTTGTTCACACACACACACTCGGACACTCCATATCTTCTAGATCTTGTTCACACACACACTCGGCTCCTCCATATCTTCTAGATCTTGTTCACACACACACACCTCGGACACTCCATATCTTCTAGATCTTGTTCACACACACACACTCGGCTCCTCCATATCTTCTAGATCTTGTTCACACACACACTCGGACACTCCATATCTTCTAGATCTTGTTCACACACACACACTCGGCTCCTCCATATCTTCTAGATCTTGTTCACACACACACTCGGCTCCTCCATATCTTCTAGATCTTGTTCACACTAGGGCTGTCAATCTTCCTCTATAATACTATTCGAATTCCATTCCTTATTTTATTTAATATTCGAATAATATTCGAATATTAAATGCTCAAATTCATCCCATTATTAATATTTGCGACATTACACAGGCTTATGGATCGTCAATGCCACTATAGCATTTGGTTGTTGTTGTTACACGTTCTGTCCACTAGAGGGACAGCTAACATTACAATAAACATTTAGAAACGGGTGATCGCGTTTTTTTATTAACAATAAAACAGCGGAACAAAATGAATGACTTTAATTTGGCAACTTGAATGGACATTTTTTCCACTGATCAGTTGTCTGATGTTGTGTCAGATTTTCACAACTCTGTCAGTGATTGTTGCGCGGCTAGGACAGCAGACAGCTGGTAAGCCCCGTGATGAAGAGAAGAAAATAAGTCATTCTTGCCTGTTTTTAGCAGCGGTTCCTTGGACAGATCGCCTATAGCTTGTCATGGTGTAGCGTTGTCAGATGTGCCCTAATGGTGTGTTCACACCGGACGCGAATAGCGCGTCAGGCGCGAAAGGACACAAAAGTGGTCAAGTGTATAACTAGACGCGGCAGGCGCGAATTTGACGCGCTATTCGCGTCCGGTGTGAACGCACAGTAAGGTTGCAAGTTGAGGAGTGATATTTCATTCAGACTTTATTTGTGATTTAATTTTCCCATTTATGATTTGAAATCCAAACACCTTCCACACATCGCTTCTCAAATTGTCAGGAGTGGTGATCTCCGTTTCCATGGAGACATTGCTCGCCGCCATTATTGACAGTATTGTTATGACGATGCAGCGTGGATAACGCGCACAATAGCGTACCGCACGATATACGTCACCTTTTCTCATTAATATTCATGAAGCTAGCGACGGTTGCTATGGGGGTCAAACTCGCGCGTGTCACTCATGCTAGACGCATGTAAACAGTTTACGGACGAGATGTCTACTGAGCTAAACCTGCTAACTCTGTCCGAAAATGATGTCCCCGGTGCCAAATTCACTGGTATATAAGTAGAAGAACATACAAATATTCAATTGAAGAGATGGCTTGAGTGTAGAGGGCTGAAAAAGACGGGAAAAAGAGCCGACCTGATCCAGAGGTAGATTGTTATCGACAGAATTTCTCCCCAAAAAAACATCGCCTTACGCCACTGACAGTGACATTTTGCAGTTTCAACAAGCTATATTTTACCAACCTATGTCCTGTCTGTCATATATACTATGTCCTCTGGTTGTCTTACGTCTGACAGTTGTTGGGGGTAATTTATATTATTATTGGTAACACTTTACAATACGGACCGTGCACTAATCTGCATTAATTCATGCTTAACTAATGCACAGATAATCATGTGTTAATGTATGACTCATGAGGAACTATAACCATTAATTAATGATTACTGCATCAGCAACTAATAAAGATTCTAAATGATTAAGATTAAGTAGTAATTAATTAAAGCAGGCAACTGGAAGTTGAAGTACATGACTTTGACCAACTGTGGTAATTAAACACATTCATTTAAACTTTTAGTTAATAAAATAAGTTCTTAAGGAATTAATACATTATCACACATTTAATTAATAACAATTCATATATTACTTAATCTATTAATCATTTAGAATCTTTATTAGTTGCTGATGCAGTAATCATTAATTAATGGTTTAGTTCCTCATGAGTCATACATTAACACATGATTATCTGTGCATTAGTTAAGCATGAATTAATGCAGATTAGTGCACCCGTATTGTAAAGTGTTACCTTATTATTATTAATGTATTTATTTTTTGTTTAGCGATCGCTAATGCTACTTGGTCACAACCAAACAACACTTAATTTTTAATTCATATCAACATATGAAGGTGAATGGTTTCACGTTGCTGGCATTGAACTGGTCTTTTGGACGTCTGCACAAGTTTACCCATCGTTCACATTTATCCCTCTGGGTTTTTGGCTTCGGGAAACGAATAAAGAATACATCCTTCATATGTGGATGGTCATAGTGTCTGGAGTCGTTTCTGCAAGTTCCATAGCAGCAGTGTTTACTCGGCATGTTCTTATTTGAGGGATAACCGGCAGAAAACAAGCAGTACTAGCATGAATCATAAGCAAGCGCGCTTCTATGTTGACCCCCCTTCCGGTTTACGTTGCTGACGTCACGCGGCCTTGCGGTCTAAAAAATAGCACTCGTGCGGCACGCTATTGTGTTACGATTCAATTTTTTAATTGTTTATCAGACGAAACAAAAGCATTTCATTTTCACATGCCTGTGTAAGCCAAGTTGGCGAGAAAGGCAAGATATCATATAATAAAATAATAAAAAAAATAAAAAAAAAGCAATATTCGAATAGTAACTTCAGCATTCGAATAGTATTTATTTTTTTAATATTCGAATTATATTCGAATTTCGAAATTCGTTCCAACAGCCCTAGTTCACACACACACACTCGGCTCCTCCATATCTTCTAGATCTTGTTCACACACACACTCGGCTCCTCCATATCTTCTAGAT